>WEIU01006240.1:246343-272462 GCA_013389925.1 Aegithalos caudatus | reverse complement strand
TTTTTTTTTTTTTTTTTTTTTTTTTTTTTTTTAATGAGAAGTGTAGATGGCAACTCATTCATTTCCTTTCAGAATGAAGCAACTTCTTCAATTGTTGCTAATTGCTTCCAGCAGTAAATGTCTGGTACAATACTGCAAAGCACAGAAGATCTGGCATTTTAAAGAATTTAAAAGGAATTATTTTCCTCCTTAAAATGAAAGGAGCTTATATATATAAGGTTGTTTTTTAATTAAAAAATATAAAACCAAAAAACAATAGTCAGCAGGGCAAAATATTATCCACGCATCTTGAGATTTTTGTCCTTACTGCCTACCATAGAAGAGCAAGTCCTAAAAGATATAATCACCCTTTTATCATCCTCGCTCAGACAACACCACCATTTAACAATAATGATCTGAAAGGTCCTGTTGCCTTTGAAGTGAATATTTCCTTTCATAGCTCCCCACTTGCCTCTGATAAATCACAAATCCAGCATTTTTGTCTCCCAACATTCATTGAGATCTCAAAAATGAATGAGAGCAGAGCTGGACAACTCACTTATGTAGGGCAGTCACAAGGACCACCATTTGGTGCTAATGGAAATGGGCAAATAATTACTTGAAATAATTGTCAATTCACAATTCAAAGAGACAACAGTGAAATCAAGTGTGAGGGGGACATGTCTATGGGAATGTCTTCTATTAAATGGATTGTTTATGGGAGACTCTAAATTATCATGGTGTCACTTACTTTTCTTATGACTGACTGGACATTATCATTGCTTGAAGTTCATTATTGTATGACAGCACGTCATTTGGTGATGAAACTGTGTTTTAGAAAAATGACAGTTTGGTTGAGTTGAGCCATTCAGTCTTAGAAATCTGACTGCTTAAAATACCTCTTCAAAAATACAGTATTTCAGAAGAGAACAATAATATTTTTTTAATTATTGAAATTCAACCCTTGAATTAAACTGATCTGAAGTATCCCTTTTTCTGTTCAAAATGCCTAAACTTCTCAATAAATATTCCAATTTTCAGTCAGTACTTGTTGTCACAGAAAAGCAATACATGCATTACTTGATCCATGTCAACAGGAGAAAGCCTTCTAAAATCAGGTCAGTTACTGTTATGCAGACTCTAGCACACATACTTCTTAAAAGACAAACTAGAGTAATCTTACTGCAAGTACACAGAAGTGATTTTTCTTGATAAAATGCAAGACAGTTTGCTGCAATCCTAACGCGTTTGCATTTGACTATTTTCATTTTAAAATTATTCATAATGATGTATTAAATATTTGGACACGTGAAAGATACATGAGAAATGTGACAGTACTTTTAGGCAACTTTAAATCACATTATTCAAAGCCTCATGAATTTTTTTTCAGATGCTTATTTGAAAATTGCCCCTTTTGTTAGGAACAGCACTTTTCTCCCTATCTACAACTTCTTTAGGCTAGAAAGCTTGATCTCAAGTGGGGCTCTAGACCTTTTTTTAAAAATAAATCTGTACTGTTGAAAAATATTAAATAGCTAACTAGAGACAGGCTAGTTTTAAAAGCCATATGAATATAGAGAACTGATTTACTGGTGTCATCTACTATATTCTATCTTTCAAATCAACTCTGTCACCTCCTCTAAATTTACACTACAAATTCATACTATTACCCACTTTGCTGAAACAGTTAGCCAATACATCCTGGCAAGTCATTCCTCTTAAGATGAAAAATAGAAGTCAGGTATATCATTTGGTGTAATCTTGTTTATTTACAGAAAATAAGCACAAAGTGCAGGTTCCTTGAAAAGAGTAGGATAAACAAACAGCAGGCAGCTCAGCATCTCAGATAAACCTACATCTGCTGCTCAGTCAAGCTTCACGGTTCATGGAGTCTCATTCCCTGTGTCCCCTAAAGATGATTCCCTTGTTTCCTCTCTGCGTGCTCCCCACCTCCTGTATTCAAAACGTCCTTGGTCTGTAAAGCCCTCAGTTCATTGCAATTAGCTTTGAGAGAAGCAGCTGCTACCTTAAAATTCCTCGGTTTATTATTCTCTCCTTTATTTTTAGAAATTTTTCAAAACCCAGAACACATCACTTTCCTTTTTGCTGGCTTGTAGGGGAAAGTGAATGTCTTTTTAAATCTCTGCTAATGGCATCTATCGATACTCTTGTGGCACTGTTTCTACTATGGTGGGCTTGGCTTTGCTCCACAGTTCCCTTCACAGCCTTTTTCACTGCCTGCTGTTCTATTTGTAGTTCCTAGTTTGAAAATGACTTGAAATTAAGGACTAGATGTGATAGACATCTGCTCTATGTGATCTTTATTTTAATAGATTAGCATTACTTCCTATGTGCTACTAACTACAGCAGCAGACCTATTTAAAAATAAAAAACAAACCCAAAACTTACTTACAGGAGAAGCAGAAAACAAAACTTGAAAGGTTGGTGAAACAATTAATCAAACAAACAAAAATCTCAAAATAACAAAACCCTAAAACAACCAAAAAACCCCACCCACACACTAAACCAAAAAAACACCCATCAACCTAATCCAAATGACCTACAAAAGTTCTAATAATTCAAAGCATAAATTTGATGAACCAGAGTCAGAATTTATGGCTAAGAAAAGCTTCAGATATGAAGTTTCCATAAAAAACAGATAAAGTGAGAACACAAGGTGAAGTAGGCAGACATGTGATATGGAGTATAACCAAATCAGAGCTGCAGATAATTGAGCTCCAGTGCAAAGACAGACACAAAGCTAGAGTACACGGACAAGGCTACAGAATAAGCAGTAAGATAATTAAAAAAAAGCAAGTCTGATGATGAAGTGAGAAAAGATATGTGGTAGCAGTAAAAGTGGATAAGGGAATGAAAATTTCAGAAAGCAATGGAAGATATATTCATGAACTGCAAAACTAAAAGCAGAAAAGCAGAAGCACAAAACTCTTAGCCAGATTAGTAGAGGTAAGTGTCTGTGACTATTGATGTAAGTGAACTCATGGAACCAGATAAGGACAAAATATTGAAAAACAGGTGAGAAAGTAAAGAAAACATAGTCAAGAGGAAACAAAATGATAAATGAAATTGATGGATTTGATGCCTTGTGGGAGATAAGACATCCCTCATCTTCTCTAGACTGAAATGAAATACACTTGTTTACTGTGAGAAACAAGGGCACAGCATGGTTCCTATTGTAGATTTTTTGGGGGGGAAAAAAGAAGAGAAGCCATGCATGAATTTCTGTAAATGGTACTTGCATGCCTGATGTTTGTAGCAGTTCCTCAAAGACTTATAGTGAATATATAAAAAGTTATCAAAAAAATTGAATATATCAATACTATTTATAATAACTCCTCTCCTGATTAGACAGATTGTTCCAGTCTGTCTTGTTATTATTTTACATAATCTACAGCAGAGTTATTACTACTTTCCATCATTGGGGATTTAAATAATTGGGGAAAGGAATGTAGTTAAAAGTCAAGGAAATATTTACACAACTGGAAGCCTGAAACCGTCTGCAAGTTGTTCACAGAATCAGTTTAGATATGATTTTGAATACATAAATATTAATTTGCACAGGAAACACATACCCTGTATAGACACAGAGGCTCTCACACAAGTGCCAGTCTGCTGCAACATGAATTGTTTTCTAGAGACATATTTTTCATCTCAAGGAAAAATAAATATATAGTAATGATTAAATAATTTCCTTATTTTTTTAATGGCATTTCTATAAAAGAATATCTTGTCTTTTAATGCAAGACCTGAAGATGTACTGTTACTGGCCAACTTACATCCTCTGATTCTAGACAAATTACAGAAAGCACTTTTTTTTTAAGCCATAGACTTACAAGTCTGACAGAGCCAAAATGAAACAAAACAAACAAAACCCCCAAAGAGACAAACAAGACCAAAAAAAAAAAAAAAAAAAAAAAAAAAAAAAAAAAAAAAACCCCCAAAAAAAAAAAAAAAAAAAAAAAAAAAAAAAAAAAAAAAAAAAAAAATCAAGAAAAAGAATTCTCTCCTTACCAGAGCTAATTCCAGTTCCTGAATAACTAAACATAAGAAGTGGTCTCAGTTGGAGAGAGAAAGTGAAATTAAGGAAGGGGAGCACAGGTGCTTTTAAGTAGAAGAAAATTCTTTAGGTATGTAGCCCAAAGATAGTGTTAAATTTTGTTTCCAAAAAAAGAACATTCCCCGACTCTGAATGACTCTTAGGTGTAGTGAGACGCCTGGAGGAAATAAAAATATTTTGGTTTAAAGTCCTTTCCTGAAGAGAAGCATTTACCCTCAGCAATTAAGGATCAGCAGTAGACAATTATTGTTGTAATATCTTTGGGTGGTTTTATAACACACCCTGCAGAAAGGCCTTGATATGTTAAAATACTGAGATGTGCAGTAACAGCAGTACGGTATCACTATTATTGCCTCTATAGAATAAAACTTCTAAGAGTCTTCTCTTTCAATTTTCAGTTCACATAGCTGAATACTTTTGTTTTGCAAGTATTCATGCTGGCAAACTAGAGGGAAGCTCTCTTCCTTAAGAAAGCACTGGGACAAAGTGGGCTTAGTTTTAGGTGAGACTGGGTGCAGATCACAGACTGGGATCTGCAGAGATCTACTGTTCAAGCAGCCTGCCAAAGAAGAAAAAGAGTCATAACATAATGCAAAAGCAATAAAAAGTTTCCTATGTGACTTGACACTGAAAGCACCCAAGGGAGAACAAAACAGATGAATGACACAAGCAAGATGCGTCGCACACTTGCTTTGTCACATTTTTTCTTTTCTGTACCAGTAAAAGTAAAAATTAATAGTACTGTACTGGAAACCACGTCCAGTATTCCCATGATTAGAGTTTAATGGATTCAGATATTAATTTGCATTGAAAAATATTGCTGGTTTATATAAATGGATAGAAGAAAACAGCTACATACTCTCAGCTTGCACTCACTGAACCAATGCTTGGTTGTGAAAGAAGTTCCTTCTCCCAGCTGTGAGGAATTGCCCTGCAGTGAGGGTGTACAGGCAGAGCATGTGCCTGGCTCATCATTCTCAGTGCATTTTCCTGCAAAATCACACAAGTTGGCAGCTTAGTCTGCACTGTGCTTTGCAGGACCTGAACAACAAGCACACATTCCCTCCTGCTGGCTCTACTTTTGAGACAGTCATGTTGGAATAAAGAAAGACAGGCACTGGGGATGGAGAAAGATCCTCATCCTCAGCATAAGTAACTGATGGAAAGTCAGATCCTGGCAAACTGTGGGTTTTTCTTCCACAAAACCCAGGAAAAAGAAAAAGAACACAATCCTATGCTTACTTGGCTAGGGGTAGCTTCAGTTGTAATCTCTTAGATGAGAAAACATCAGCAGCTTTCCTTTGCTTGCAAAAAGCTATTAGCCTTTTCCTGGCAGCTGCCACCTCTGGGGTAGAGGAAAGCTCATGCCTTTTGTACATGGCAGGCTCCAGCTCCAAAGACTTTAAAGATTTCAAAGTCTCTGAAACTGAAGTGCAACAGTGCTATGACAGAAGCAACAGAAAAAACGAGGTGGCAGATTTTAGATCTACCTTTTTTTTTTTTTTATTGTACAAGGCAAGAAAACCAAAAAAAACCTTCAGAAACCTAAACCCTAGTGTTCCCTATCAAACACTGTTCTCAGGCAGCTGGCAAAACGTTATCTGAAGTGCTCAAAGGAAATCTGTTCCAAAGAGCTTCAACCTCCTACTAAAAAAAAAAACCAACAAAAAAAATCCCACCCTGGCGTTGCATGAAATGTCATTTGTTTCTTGTTTTGTTCTTTGCACAAATCTCAAAATATATTTGATCCTTCTGATAAGCTGGTTATCCTGGATCTCTACAAATGCTGGAAAGTGTGCTTACACCCAAATTTCTTATGTTTCTTAGCATGTTTTCCTGTGCCATGTGTTTTATGCTGACTTGTCTTCAAGTCTTTCTTCATTATTTTGACATAGAGTGGTTACTTAAAGCTTAACAGGGTATTTTTGCATTTTTTAAACTCTATGTCACCCAAGTCCATGTATATTTATTTGAAAAAAGCAAGTAAAAATTAGTTAGTAAAGTAGTGTGTGCAGCCAGTTACAGAAAAACTGTAAGACTAACAAAATTGTGAGAGGATATTTTCCTCCTAAAATTCCAAAATCATGGTGCGCTGCATGTAATCAAGCTCCAGTTTATCTTAATACAAAGCTTTCTGTGGCTGGAATTTAAATTACCACTTCCCTTTCCAGCAAGAAACAACTCTTTAAACTATCTAACTACAGATCAGGTTTTGCAGCTGTTGCATTTCCTTTCCTCCAGAAAAAATCAAGTTTCTTTTCCCCCAGATAAAATCAAGTGATTTCTTACATCAGTGGCAGTAGTAGATTTGTCTGTATCTAAATTTAGTAACATATTCTGAATGGGATGGGCTATTGCACTTCAGCAAGACGTACTAATAAATATGAATAGTATTATTCTGAATAACCTGGTTCTATCTGCAAAGGATAAAACTTTCTCTTGCTCAGTCTTCATAGATAACTGTTACAAGGATAAATAGATTGCTGTTTAAGGAAGATTATTCTCAAGAAATCAACATCCTGTCTTTCTCCAAAACTTATGTAGGTCCCCTGGTGACCATTCTATTTTGCTGGCACAGGTGTACAGCTCTGCCAGTTCATTTTCCTCCTTCCCCTGCTTCACTGATAATGTTTTCTGCACAATATTCCACACTGGAATTGGTGGTTGAGTCCTTTGTGTAAGTAGGCTTCAAAAACAAAACTCTTGGGCTGAAGATCTAGGTACACTGTGTAAGTTATTCAGCAATACCATCAGCAAATACTTTCTGTCAGATGGTATTGAACATATCTCTTCCACCTGCTCTTCTTTTGTTACCTGAAAAGTGGTAAAATCAGACCACTGATCTTTTGAAACTTGGAAAATTAAGGCAATTTTTTGGGCATCTGCATTTTCTCCATGCTGGCCTAGCCACAGGGAATTGAGGTGGCCAAGAAGAATGTGAGTGCTGTGCCATGATGAGGATGCTCTGACCACACTCCTAGAAATGGCTTTGTGTTCATACTTCTGTGAAAGGTTTGCCAGTAGGTGTAAAGTCCTCTGGCTTTCTGGTCTGAGTCTAGATGGGTTACTGGTGAGAGCATGCGGCATTTCAGGGAGGGGGTGAAAAAATCCTAAAGTAGGCTTACATTTGGCAGCTGGAGTTGTGTCTATCAGGGCAAAGAAACAACCTAAGTCTGACACATACTGAACTTCTGGATACAAAGCAGATTTCTCAGCTTTGCCTTCCCCATTATAGAGTTATAAATTACTTGATCCTTTGGCTACTGTACAGCAAGAATACACTAACAGGATACTAAACAGATAAAGGATCTGAAACAGTGTTTTTCTTCTGATTTTCAGATCAGCTTTCTAGGTTTCTCTCAACCACTGCTGTGCTGTCTGCAGTTTCTGAATGTCCTCAGAAATGCCCCCTAGAAAAGTACCTGATAAAGGCATATTACTTTTGTGTTGATTTATGGTTTTGTTGTGATTTTTTTCTCTTCCAAAGAAGTATCACTTTGCTCCCTGACTTTCAATCCTGTGCTTCTGAACATCAAAAGTCGTACTTCAGCTTCCCAGCTTCGACAGCTGAAAATAAAAGTGGAAGGTGACTGAGCAGGCAGGTGCAGTAAACAAAAATGTAGCTCTGCTTTCTCCTCTGGCTATGTTTTATTTCTCTGTGATTTTTGTACCCCTTCTTATTTCTTTGTGCATTGTTCTTTGAGCATCTGAAGAATTAGGGGGAAATTGTGATTGCTTAGTGTCATCTCCAAGTTCTTAGTGGTCAAATGTAAACACGCCAGTTCTGCTAGAGGTGTGTGAGCAAACCCTCTTTCCTATGCCCATTAGTTTCAGGTGACTTTCCCCCTCAGTTTTCTCTCTGCTTCTGGCCCAGATACAGACAGGGGCACACACAGAGCAGGACTAATCACTCTCTTTTTCTAGCTGTGATGCAGCAAGTGATCTCCTCATCAAGAAATCTTTAGATTGTCTGTACTTCATTTGGAATAACAGAATAAAAAGAAAATCAAATGCTGAGAAGTGTGAGAACTTCTAATGTAAAATATCCTTGACCACCAAAAACTTTCTAAAAAATCTGCTGCTATATGAAGTCTACTTGACATGGTGGTGGCAAAAAGTTCAAATTTCCCTCTTTGAGAAACTTCCACAGGATCCAAGAAATGCAAGAGGTTNGATTTTTTTAAGGTTTTTAGTCCTCCAGAAATTAGTGTAGGAATTCTACCACAGGCTACTTCTGTATTTAGTTCACTGTCACAAATTCCTGGTCACCAGCCATCTGAACATTGCAGCTTTCATATGAGCCTGTCAGGCTAAGGAAGGCTGATAGCTACCAGCAGTTGCTGCTAGGCAAAGAAAGACCTTGAATACCTGAGAGGTTAATAGGTGTGCTAACCACCATAAAAAGAATTTTAGCCTAGTACAGAGTAGGATAGGTGAAGTGACAGGAACATTACACAGAGCTTTGGAGTGGTATGAACAGAATCTGAGCCAGAGGATCCGTGGGTTTCTGGGGCTGCACTGCAGCAGTTTCACTTTTGAGTATTGTCTGTCAGGAAGAAACAAAGTGAAAAACCATTAGTGGGAAACCCAGAAAAACAAGGAGAAACTTCAAGGTGCGCTGGTACAATGGTGCTCAGAGTGAGACAGAAAACTGAGCCACATTGGAGTGCTGGAAAAATAAACTTCCTCTTGTTTATTTTTATTGTATTGAGGGAAGCAAAATTTGTATGCATTACTTAAAAAGAAGGATTGCATGCAAGCAATACTTGACTACATTATGAATTTCTCCTTCTAACAGAAAGAAGTCAGCAAGACTCTGCATATTGGCTAATCATTCATGCTAATGTGTTTGAGGTGGGTTAATGAAGAGTGTGCTCTGTGAAATCTCACTGTTATAGTGTGTTATATTTTGTTTCCACCTTTTTTGACTTATAAAAGTTTCTACTGATGGCATTAACCCTACTATAGTGAAATAAGACTACCAATAATATATCTGCTTTGATTAGAGTTTGCAGACCCCTAGAGCAATCCACAGACTTTCTAAACATCTGTGATTGGGAGATAAAAATAAACAAGGTATGATTGTGACCAGCTGCTCTCCAACATCTTTCCATGTCTATTTCAATAGCACTTATTAAAAACCTCTTACTTCATAAGAGTGGCAGAGGTAACCTGACATGCTATTTAAATTTTTTAATATGTATATTTGTGTTTTAGCACAGCAATTTAAAAAAAAAAATATTCCATTACCTAGATTTCTTAGAAAACTCTTACCTGGCACATGGAAAGAAATTCATCAGAACATGTGTGAAGATGACTTCTCATATCTTGGGGAAGTTGACATCACTGCATCATCCTGAAGGCAAAGGCAACAAAAGTTAATGATATTTATCTCCTGCTTTCACAGAGAAATATCACAGAAGACTGCAGAGATTACATATTGAGGGACAATTTCACCCATCACTGAATGAAATTCATTCACCTCTGTATCATGTCTATGCTTTGCAATGCTCCCATTTTGTGCATTAATGAACCAATAAAACCTTTCTTGGTATGCTTTAACACTACAGAATATTTCTTTCTATAGTAGGTACCAACTGAGTAAAATGGTTCATCTTGCTATATATATATATTTTTTTTTTTACTGTTTCAAATGTTTGGGTTTTTTTGGCACATTTCAGTGTAAGGTGCTCAGGCAGATATCTCTGCTTGTGAGCATCTTGAAAATAACAGCTTGGTTCATTTGTTCTATAAAATAGTCGGATGTGCATCCTGATGATCATAAAGCACATGATTTCTTACAAAGTATCTCTCAGACCACTTAAAAAGTAACACTGAGATTACTCTATAACACACAGAGATTTGAACTTGATTTGCTATACCATTTCTTTAATCATTCCCTTGACAGAGAGTTAAACATTTAACTGTATCAATGGTCTATGCAGAAAAGTGGGAAATCATATTGACCTGACCCAGCTCTTAAGATATATGTTATTTTTAAGTTTAGGCAGATGAACAATTTTTGTTTAAGTCAAAAAATACACTCATGCCTAATTTTCAGCAAATGTTTGAAAAGCTTTGAATGGGACTATAATCTTCAGACACTTCATTCAATGTCAGCGTCCCTGTCTGCTCTTGGATTATGAAACAACTAGACATTAGCTTTTTGTGTGGAAGTTGGTTTCTGCTGCACTCACAGACTGTGAGGAGCACTTTCACTGGTGAGGAATTCACAGAAATCAGTGAGGTCAAGTGGTAGTCAACCTTGAAACTCTTCAATTGTCATTTTCAAAGCTTTCCAGGCTCAGTGAGAAAACACAAACTTGCAGACTTTCAAAGCTGCAAGAGTAAATTTTCTTGAGATAAAATTTTTGTATGACATAGGCTGGAAATACAAATGCAGCCTCATTTTAATGTCTCTTAAAAATATGTATTGAAAATACTGAGAAAATCCCTTTACTTCCAATTTATGTCTTGTCAGCATTTAAGATAGCCAGTAGTAGGCTACAGTCGTGGAGAACTACAAATTCTCAGTATCTTGAAGGCTTCAATTCAGGACACTTCACAGAATGCTCTGAGTTGGAAGCAACCCACAAAGATTATTGAATCCAGCATGGCCCATATGAGGATCAAATGCACAACCTTGACATTATTAGCTGTGTGCTCTTATCAACTCAACTAATCTCATTGGTCCTACATTTGGCAGGAACTGGATGCTATTAGGCTATGAACTAAGGCAGATTTTACAGTTGTTACTTGATTCTCTCTTTGACTTGGTCTTTTGCATGCTCATCTTCTCTGAGGCTGCTGCCTCAGGGTACACCACGGCCCTTCCTCTTCTTGTGTTCAGCCATTCCTTTGCTTTGTCACTCTCAGATATAATTTGCATTTCTTTAACTTTAAAGCTCCTCTGTCCCTTTAAAGGTCCATTATTAACTGAATCATAGATCTCCATGATCCTTTTGCTTTGTATTCTTCTCTTTGACTTGTCTTGAATCTCCCTTTCTTGCCCCAGTGAATTCAATTTACTCTTTTAATTACTGAATTTGATTCACTGCCTCTCAGTTCTCCTCACTAGTGCCTTCACAAAACAGCATCTAATCTAAAGCAGCATAGATTTATGATCTGATAATCTGTTAATCTCTTGATCATTTTTTTGAATACTGTCACCTGGCAGGATGATATGGACCATATACACAGATATGTGTTCCTCTGGGAAAACATTGCAGCATCCAGTTAATCATGGCAGTTTGTCTTCCAGAAGGTTCTGTAAGCACTGTGACTGGAATTGGGTAGGAGAAAGCAGACCTGATTCTTCCTTTCAACCATTCTCAGCCACCCCCCACCTCTCAATTTTCTAACCATTGTGCTTGCTGTTATTTCTATGTTGTGAGCAGAGAGTTCTATAGATGAGACAGCTCTGGTCTGAAAGGGTCTCCTCCTGCCCAAAGCAAGGACAGCTCAGAGATCAAACTAACTTTCCCAGGGCTCTTTCCAGCTGACTCTTGTAAATCTGTAAGGATGGGGACTGTTCAGCACCTCTCTGCATCACTTTCCAGAGATTAATTTTCTTGATAAAAGCTTGCTTTCTGTATCATCTTTTGGGCACGTTGTCAAGACTTTGGTGTACTTTTCTACCATATATTCCCTTACTTGATATTTATGCACCGACCTTAGTATACCAGCTGAGGGATAAATTCCTCTGTTAGTATTGCAATCAAAGACAAAACCAGTGGAACTGAGGCTGTATCCATTGTACTGAAAGGAAATGTAATCTGGACCTGAACCAGATTCTGCTGCTACTCTCTCAGATACACAAAATATGTCTCAGTTTGCTCCACATAATTTGTGAGCTTGATGTAAAAATGCTTTTGGTCCTTTTTAATTTAAAAATAATAACCACCAAAATTTTAAAGCTCCAAAACTGCAATTTTTCAAAGAGAGATTTTTCTACATCTGGTGATGGAAAAAAAATTTCTAAGCTTCAGCCAGCAGTCATTTAATTAAATATTAATTATCTTTTATCATTTCAGCTGTAGCGGAGAAGTGGAAAAAAGAGAGAGCATCTTAGAGTCATGAGACACATTAACATTTCCTAGAGAACATTTTGGTAAAAATAGAAAGAAAAAGAAAACATCATATTAATAATGCTGAGGATGACCTTAACCTTTAGGATGCTAAGGCTATGTTAGTCTTTACTTCCTTCCATGGACTAGTATTTATTTCAGTGATCATTTGAATTTGCAAATAGAAATGGAATAGCAGGACAATGTAAGATGCATTGAGGACAGAAATTTTTTTAAGAGGTCATGTTTTAACCTTTTCGGTTGTGTCCAGCAACTGGATACTGGAGTAATCTCCCCGAGTTTAACTAGTATCTGGGCAATGTACTATTGTATCAAAGTGATGAAGAAGCATTTTCAGTTAATCTCTCACTGGAACTGTGTAGCTTCGCAGTGCTCAAATTTATTTCAGTCTGGCTGTAGAAAGGCAAATGCAACAGAACATAACTTCAAAAGGATTTTCTAAGACACAGTAAGCCAGATTTTATCACTTTCAGTTACTGTAAGCAGCATTTTGAATGAAGGTGACAGGAAATGGTGATCTAGTCCAGCTATATTTACTAATTGTTTATCTGATTTCTGGCATTATTCTTCACATTTCTCCCTCTTCTATCAAGCTTTAATAATAAATTATTTTGAGGCATTTACTGGCATCCAACTTCATGTCTTTCAGTGTCTCTCTTTGTTGTTGTTGCAGTAATGCATTGTGTGTCTAAATTACAGGGCTAGATAGTAGTGGCTCAGAATCTCTTTTAACCATCAATAGTGGGTCTGGCAGAGTAGCTTCTGAAGGTGTTTTATTGACAAAAAGTGGCATTTTAACAGCTGTTTATCGTATTGACCTATGCCCCTCTTTTGCCCACAGAGCTCAGTGGAGGTCTCTTTTGGATGTTGTTATTATGGTGAATTTTTGAATTATTAAATAAATAATCAACCCAAAATATTCCAGTGAAGTGCTGTTGGGAATTAGATTTGTTTCCTTTTTACTTCTAGAATTTTTCCCATAAGTTGCTAGGTAACTAACTACTGGGCACTTATAGGTACTGGAGAGAATGAAGGGGCCAATGGAGAGGAGTTGTAGCACCTGGCTACACTTCTTTGAGTCTCTGAGAGTTCCTCTCAGAGGGAGAGACAACGCAAGCTTTGGGGCAAGTAAAGGTCAGGGCTGGGGGCAGCTTCTCTCTCTTGCTCTCAGCATGGGAGAGAGGACGGTGAGGCTGCTGCTTGCTGCAGAAGGAGTCCACTGTCACCAAAAAGTCCGGTCCTGGGAATTCTACCATCATCTGCTTGTGTGCCCAGGAATTCTGAGCTGCCTCCTCCTGCCCCGCTGGAGCTGGGCCAGCCCTGTCCCGCTGCCATTTTCTTCAGCACTGCTTGGAGGCTTTTTGCTGCTCTGTGGCCCAGCATCCCCCTGCTCTGCTGGGACATCCCCACCATTTCAGCTAGCACTGGTGGAGGTTCTAATCTCATCCACCAATCCAGGATTTTTCCACCATTCCAGCTCAGTGCTCTCGGAGTCCCTAGAGATCAGACTGCCCCAGGCTTCATGAAGCAAAGCCCCTTGAGGTTTTCCTGGTTCTGTTTATTATTAATGCTGTAGCTGTTTGTTTGCTTTGTTATACATACTAGTAAAGAACTGTTATTCCTATCCCCATACCTCTGCTTGAAAGCCTCTTTAATTTTCTAAATTAAAATAATTTGGAGGGAGGGGATTTGAATTCTCCATTCCTAGGGAGGCCCTGCCTCTCCCTAGCAAACACCTGTCTTTCAAACCAAGACAAGTGCTTATATTCTCATCCTAATCAAAAATCCTATTGCAACTTGTTGAACAAATCTTACACTCTAGCACATGTATCTCATCTGGCATTGTTCCTGATTCTATGAAGTTGCAGGTACTCTTAAAACTTTCCTGATTTGGTGTGAATTGATGGTACTTGACAGTGTAGCCTTTTCTTTTTTCATTTGGTGGGATTCATCTCAATACCTGGAAAAGAAACCAGCAGTGCCTCTCCCCTTAAAGAACGCAAAATCATTTACAAGGTCAAATGCATTATTTTTAGTCAATGTGCATGACAGTTGGTTATTGGCAGAGAAAAATTATCCCCCATTAGAAGACAAATTCTACAGAAAAAGATGGGCACAAACTGTGTGAATTACCGAATTTCCATGCACCCCTTGTTGAGTCTTAGAGAGGCTCCAGAATGGGGCTGCATCTCCCACTTACCTTTGGCAGCACCCTGAGGATGGGGACAGGGAGTAGGGAGGGGAGTAAGTTCATGTGGCCCCTGTGGTATATGGACACAGAACCAAACCCCAGGGAGCCTAGCTCACCAGCATGTGCCTCATGACAGGATCAGCTGCACCTCTGTTATTCCTGGCATGTCTCTTTAGCCTCTCCCTGAAGACCTACTGTGAGAGTGACATCAAAAACTCTCCGCAGAATCTAATCCATTAGAACTTCCATTCTGGGGTATTAGATAAATGTCCCTTACAGCAGTATAGACATTGCTATTTTTCCTATTCATTACAGGAGGTGAAGTCCACATGCAAACTTCAGTCTATTGAGGAAGATGAGATAATCTAATGATGACTCCTCTCAAGGTGTATCCAAATGTCTACAAATATGTCCATCAGCTATGTGCCCAGAGAAAGTCTCTGCCACTTTGTGCTCTATGTCTTTCTCTGGATTTGGAAAGACAGGTATTTGCTAGCAAAAGATGGAATTTCCCTTTGAATAGAGAATGTAAACCCCCTCCCTCAGATTATTATAATTTTGCAATTAGGGGTTTTCAGGCAAAGATTTGGGAATAACAGTTATAATAATAACTATGAATATTAAAAAATAGAAATGTAGTAGTACAGAAAGAGAAGCAAACAAAACACACAAAATCAAAGCCCTGACAGAGTCAGGGATGTGACCTGACACCCTGTTGGTCAGGGTGTTAGAAGCAGTCCAGATGAATCCTCCTGGAGTAACAGATGCAGTTCTGTGGAGTAGAGATGGTCCTGTAGAAAGTCCAGTGGTGGTGAGATGGGTCCAGTCTTCTTCTGGGAATCCAGTAAAAAAGAGGAATACCTGGTGTTCCCACATCTCACTTTTATCTAGGTAGAAATGATTGGGGCACCCCTCACTGGGTGGAGCATCTCACAATGGGATGATGTATTGTGTGATATCATTGGTGAGCCTAAATGGCCCATTATAAGAAAACATCAGCCCCAAACTCCTGTTTAGCCATCTTTTATTTTGGTCAAGTACCATAAGTACCCAGCAATTAGTTCCAGAGCAACCTACTGAAAAAAATTTCACAAGAACAAGGGAAACAAATCCAACCCCCTAACAGTCTTCCTTTTTCATAGAGGTGAATGATGTTCATCTATTTACTCAAGCCTTCACAATTCCTGGGTAGCAACTCCAGAACATGAAAACTGTATTTAGGAGATGAACTCTAAAAATGTCAGATAGCACATGGGATGAATAGTTCCTGTATAAAGAATAAAAAAAGGCTGACAGTGTACTGAGCTTTTAAAATAAATAAAAGTATTAAATATAGTCCAAATAAAAAAACCCCTATGTATATGTAATTTTTATTCCTACAGCTGGAATCAGCCATATTGTAGGTGACCCAGAAAGCAGCTTTCTGCATCTACTGGGATCTCAGTGATTTCCAAGCTTGCAGCTGCATTCCTATGTGTATACATAAATGCAGTTGTATATAAAAAAGCTTGGAAAAATCCTTTTTCTTTCCTTCTTCATAAGAAGAAAATGTGCATAAAAAGTATTCAAAAATGAAATCTGACAAATGCAGTATGTAAAGCTAGGAACCCTTTTACTCACACCCTATTTCATCCTTAAAGAATGAAGCATCACACTAGAGAAGCTTTATGGGAAGCAGTTTTAAGCTGGCATTGATGCTTTACTATCTGGAAATCAATTTCAACTTTGGACAGTGGAGCTTCCAATTTTAGTGTCTGCTGTTGATAGAGATAGAGAGTGGGGACTGAAGGGACTGGTGCAAGTGGGTAATTTCAGGTTTTGCCATGATGCCCAGCATCAGTGAGATAGTATTTTGTGTACACAAAGTCCTAGGAAGACTGGCACCATGTCGATTACCTTTGATGAGGAGATAAATCTTTTCCAGTCCAAAATGAATGGGCAACTGTTTCACCAGTCTCATTTAGATATATATATGTGTGTACATATTTAAAGATTAAGTCTTGCAGCTTGCTGAGAATGCATGGAGTTGGACAAGTTTATTACTGTGGATTCATAGGCACAAGCTGAATAGTTGGAATTTTTACATTTGCTCAACAGTTCTGCCAAACCCACTTTATTCCCTAAAGCACATAGCATTTATTCTGTTTTTTCAGCAAAGTACAACTATTGATTATGAGATAGCATGTACACAAAAATCCTGCAACAAAATAAAAAAAAAGCCTGTCAGTTTAAGTTTACCAGAGGTTCAGTATAAGGAATTTTGGAGCCTTCATTAGTTGAACTCCACACACAGAGGTTAATTCAGCTTAACTCTATTGACTGACAGAGTGCTAAATGGATTTAAGTTGCAGTTCCATTACATGCTTTCTTCTGTGGAGAATCCAGTGTAAGAAATCTCAGAACTCACACTTGTGTCTTCTGTGGAAACAACTGCTCCCCATTTTGGACTGCATTTCTCTGTTCCTTCACCTAAATGACAACTGCAGGGGAGACCACTGGATCACTGGATTAGGAGTCACGCTGGGAATTGCAGCTTTTACTCTATTTAGATCCTGGCACTGATGCCTCAGTGTGAAGCCTTGGTCTCCAAACACTGCAAAAGCCCACCTGCAGGGAGCATGAAATGAAGCTCTGGGCTTTCATACCTCCTTATGGCAGTTTCATCAGGAGAAATAAGGGAAATGTATTCCTAGGCCACCTTTTCAGAGTGGAGTTGACTGGACAGCTGCCCCCATCCCAAAGTTTGCTTTTTTTGAATAGCCTAGTGCTGCTCTCCCCTCTGTGGATCCCCCAAGACACCTCTTGCTTGCCCTGCCCTGTACTCAATCCCCTGATCCCACCTGTGGATCCCAGCACATCTCCTCTCTTTGCCCTGACAGTTATCTGTCTGTACAGCAAACCGATGCAGCCAGCCAGCCTGGCAGGCTCATTCACTTTTCCTCTGCTGGGTTGGATCTCTGCCACATCAGTGATTATGCCCTGAAGCTCTTCTTGCATGGACGTTTGCCAGGGAAACACGGCTGGCTTGGCATTTTTTTTTTTTCAAGGGCTGCTTCCTTGCCCCACACCATGCCTGTGGTTGTGTTTGTCCTGCTGTTTGCTGGGCATTACAAGGAACCATGACAACAAGGGTCTAGAGACAGAAATCTCCTCCTGTTTAACCAGAGTACTTCACCACAATTGCTTCTCATATAGTCCTGCAAACAGCTGAACCATGGGACAGAAATTGTTGAAGCCACCTAACACAGAATTGTCACAGGAGCCTCAAACTACCCACAGTAGGCAGTGGGTAATCTTTTTTTCCTTAAGTTTTTGTTTTGGTCTTTGTATTATGCTGTTGTAGCACACTAAATAGTTCATTCATTTTGTTGTTATATTGCATGGGGTGGTTTGTAATATTTGCACACAAAAGTAGTTTTATTATATTGCACATGGTATGCCTTGTACACCCCTCTCAGGTTCTGCTGTTGGTAGCTTCTAGTGGCCCCTCCCTACACTCCTCCCCCAGGTTGTCTCTCATTGGTTGTGGTTCCTCCCTCTTCCTGCTCCCTTTTTCCCTGGGCACAAAACCGCCAAACAGGAGGCAACTGGCTTCTTTGACTCCCCGGAGTTTGGGTTCTGTGTTAAAGCTGTGGGATGTGTCCCGTGGAAGAAAGAGCACCTCTTGTCTTTTACCTTTAGTTCGCTATCAGGTCTCTGCACTGGGGTCTAGAGCTAGCCAGGGTTAGACCCCAAGAGCAGGAGACTATGATATTATGCCATCTCATTTTGGAAAGCTTTATTTTATTTAGAGCTACAAAGGATTAGTCATGAATCTTCTTGGGACAAGCCAAACAGTACCTTTTAATAAAGGTGTGATAATAGGCAATTTCCTCTTAGAGTTTTCTAGGCCTGTTAGTATCTATGCTGTGTAGATTAATGATATGTAAAATCATAGTGACTCTTGTTCTTGCTCACTGCATGCGTTATGGGCTTATCAATCTACCAGCTTTTTTTCTCATTCTGTCAGGTTTTGAGAGTTCAGCCCTCATCTTTGACTAGTTGGCTATCACTACAACTAACTTGAATGTGAGGCTCAGAGAAAGGGAAAAAATATATGGGATTTAGAAGGAGAACTGATGTGCTTCCTCTTCTCTTTCCAGCAAATATTTTTCCCTAGACATAATGCAAACCAAATTGGCAGAATGGGGAAGATTATGTCCCTAACAGCATTTATCATGACATAGTATAATGTCCATCTTGAATTATCACAGAGGAATTGCAGCCAAATAATACACAATTAGTCATTAGTATTACAGGATATGTTGTCAGGGCTTATTCATTCTTGGAGGTTAGGAAAACAACTGGCTGGTCATCAGAGAATGAACAAATGGTTCCCTGACACCTTTTTCCTCATTCCACATCTCCCCTGACCTGCTCTCATTTCTTCTCTCTGATTGCTCTCGTGTCCTTTTTGATGAGGTATTAATAATAGCAAGGGTGCTAACCTACTTTTCTTCAAACTGTTAAAGCCACAGAGCACTGCCACAGTGCTGGGCAGCAGCTGCTGGTCAGGCAGTGGGTTACAGCAGAATTAGAAGCAGTGCACTCACAAATTTTCTTTGGTTTTGCTTTGTTCTTTTCATTTGTGTTCAGGAACAAAGAAAACAGAGTAGGAATGGGGAAAAGGAGAAGAGTTTGTTCAGAGAGAACAGAAAAGAGAATCCAGTTGAAAACAGTGCCACAAATCAGTCTAACCTGTCTCTACTTTATATTTCATGTGGATTATTCTCAGTGTGTTTCTGAGCACCTCTGAGGTTGTTGAGATGCAGCAACAGAAAGAAATGGGAGTCCAAACTCCACCCCCAGTGAATGTACATAAAATGAATCCTACAGGTCCAAGCTTGCATGACTTACACCTGATGTGTGGGTTATTATTTTATAGTTGTTTTCCCCATTTAAGAATGTCCTTTGGGGAGACTATAGTAGAAAAGATAGCAAGCTGCAAATGTCATATTTTTATGTTAATGACTAGCAATTCTTCTTGTTTCCTTAAAATGCAGAAAACACCTGTACTCTATTTAGTGAAATTTGCCGATTTTAAATGGCAAAATATATTGTATAACTGTTCAGCACACTGTCACAAGACAGCTATGTTTAAGAATACTACAAGTTATAATCAAAAGAAACAATTTGACGAAAAGGAAACATTTCATACCGCTTTTAAATATGTGGGCTCAATCAGGGAATTTTTGGAATGAAACATCACAACACAGGTAAGAGTATTTGTTGACTAAAACATTGACCTCAATCTGCATTTTCTGACAATGTAAGGTGATATTTCAGATGTGAGGTGCTCAGCTTTGTCTCACACATGAACACATGAGGATGCTATTTTCTAGATGATTCGTACATTCCAGTTAGCCTGTACTTGAAAAAATGTCTGAGAAAAAGATGAGTTGTTAGGTCTATGTTGAGACTATGTGTTTTTTTCCTTACAGGTATGAACAGCCTATGCCTAAAATAACTTTTTTGGGGAAAACCCAGCCAAACAAACAAAAATCCCACCAACCTTTGTCTTAATTAAAACATTTAGAAGTAACACTTCTTCCGCTCTCTAGAATTAAAGAAACAGCTCCACAGTTAGACAGAGCATCCACTGAGTTTACTTTCCATTTTGTATAGATCAGAAAGACCTGATCTGTTGTTAAACCCAGCTTAAAGTGTGTGCTTTATTCCACACAATTCTTCACTGTCTTTCCTCTATTGCGATTGCTGTGAGATAGCTTCTGAGACATTAGTCAAAAGCAATGTTTTCTCAAGATCCAAGAAACACCTAATCTCTCTTAAAATCATTCTGAGAGCTCACTTATTTATCTCAGGAATCTTTTGTCAGATGTCAATAAGGGGCACAAAGACTTGGATGGGATTACAGAAAAAGATTTTTCTCTCATTTAAATTAGGGTTTGAACCCCTTTCTGGTACATTATTCCTGTCTTCCAGCTCCTTGAATTTTAAATCCACTTTTGGTCACTTTTGGAGATGTTGTTCCCCTAGTACAGTTCAAGAGTCCTTGAGACTGTGGGTTGACTGCTGTTTATTTAGAAAAACAAGAAAAGCCCATTAAAAACCCCATGAAAGTTGGGCAAATCCATTTATGTACAAGAATGTTAAGAACACAGGATGGGCCCCTGGAGTTTAGCCACTGCACAGACATGGCTAAACACCATCCACTTAAGATAGGAGCAGTTTTTTAGGACATCAGTACAGTGGAAAATGGAACATGGTACAGAGCTGTTAACTGAGACTTGTATGTGACAGCACCATGCAGAGAAAATTGTTTGGTCCTTAGCACCTCTCTAATCTACTTGATTGCTCTGTAGCAGCTTGGGAACAGCTGTTCCTGCTTCTGTTTCTGCAGGTTATGAAGCCTTTGATACCTGAGCTTCTCTGCACTGAGAGGGATAGATTGTGCCTTAAGTCTCCCTGCAAAGGCTGGCCCTCCTTCCATATCTGGTTAGCTCATTTGTGAAGAAATGTTTTGTCAGGTCTTATGTTGATGCTGAGCTAGTTGGCTTTGTACTGGGATATCAGCTCTGCTCCTGCTGTCTTATAGGAACTAGAGTCGCCATCTGTCACATCTCTGTACAGTGAACTGCGTGCTGCTAACAGTCTGGGTGACACTGACTGCAAAGTTCACAGCACTGCTATTTCAATGAACAACCACCTTTGGGGACCTCTGTCTACACAGACATGATTCAAATATTTCCTAGGACAGTGTTTGTGCTCCAAAGAGTCAATCCACAATACTATACTGATCTGGAATTTGATACCAAGTCTTATTTGTTATTCATAATCTTCAAGTCATTTGCTCCATTGCATATCCTGCACACATCCTCAGACATCCTTTGGAGCTTGATACCAGCAGTTCTTTTGCCCCTCTACACTTCCAAAACAAGTCTTAACCCCAGTGATGAAACCTAGCTGGTAAAATTCATGGCTGAAACTATATTGTCACCCTGGTAAATAAGGCTGATCAAAGATGTTTGCTTTCCACCTTCAGATGGGTATGGTGGCAGAAAATTCTCTCTCATGGACTCCTTTGAGCATTTATATCATGATCTTGAAGCCAAACAAGGTGCGATTTTTCGTACCTCTGCTTGCCAATCACACAGAGGAAATCTATCCTATCCAGAAAGGAAGACTATTTTTTAGGCTCCATGATTCAAACAAAGGCCAGACAAGAACAGGAAAGATTGGATAGACTCTTTTATCCTTTTGCTGAAGAAAACATTTCTGTTGGCTACTGTCCTAAGAACTGTCAAAGTGATTGCTGTAGGAGTGCACCTTATGGGTTTATGATCTACTTCTTTTCAAGTGAAAATGCTGTATGCACTCCTTTGAAAAGGTTTGGGAATTGGTATTTTGATAGAGCACCTCAAAAAAGCACTATGTCATGAAACATAGTACAAAATAAAAACAATATACTAGTTAATGGTTCTTTTATTTTACATTTTCTTTCTTTCTTGAGAAGCAATGTAGTCTCAAAGTAGCTTATGTATAAATCTCTTTTAAAAAATCCCTGTTTGATATCACTCCATTTCCTCTCCTCTGCCTTTCTCTCTTTGCTTCCTGCGCTCCTTTATGGGGTTTAGAGTGAGATGTGAGTTACATTGACAGAACAAACATGATAAATTCCTGCTGCCCTATGAAATTTGTTCAGTCGAGTTCCTCTGCTGCTGCGAATCTTAATGCTGTTCTCAGGCAGAGTTTTCAATCCATCAGATACTGTACAGCTACATATGTGCACTGCAGCGGGAAGATTTATGGGTTCCTATTTTTAGGATTTCATGTTTTGGCACCTCCATGCTGTTCATTTGCCCAAACTCTGCTAATTAAACCTTAAGACCTAAATTATAATGTACTTAGAGGTGTTCAGCCAATGAAGCAATATGTTTGCCTGAACATTTCTCGATTACATCCATTTATGTATGAAATAATTTTCTTGTGAAGTAAAGATACTGTAATGCCATATTTTTTCATTTTGAAAGGAAAACTTACATTGCTTTTTACAGATATTTCAATGTACAGTTATGTTATTTTTTCTTATTTCAGCATATTTAATATATGTATACACTTAATTCAATGACAAAATATTTTGTAATTTGAAAAACTCTGGGTGAGAACTTTTTAAACAGACACACCCTCTTGGGGAATCTTCCTCTGTAGAGATTGAACAGCTGAAAACGTGAAAGTTAAAGGAAAAAGGCAGTATCAGTTTTATGCTGAAGTGGCATTGGAAGCCACTGGAAACTATCTGTAAGCTGAGCCCCAATTTGTTTATGCTAACACTCATTTCACAGTCTGGCACATCCTATCTTTCAAAATTAACCTTGTTTAGTACTCTGTCTTAAAAAAAACACCTCAACTTTTAACTCTTTTGTGAGGTCTAGGAAAGAGTGTCTTTACAGTAACCTTGTACAAGAAAATGAGCTAGCAGCCAGCTCATGCAGTCTCATTTTACCTAGAAGTTGAGTTTGCAGTTATTTAGTACACATTGATTAATAATATAAATTGATTCTTTTACACAGATGACCGCCAAGTTTCTTGACTGAAAGTGTTAAGAATGAAAATGAAATTGTCTGTAAATTTTAGAAGCATATACATTAAGATGGGGGTATTAAAAAGTTAAGATTTAAAGATGCAGGAGCAGGCCAGCCCTGTGTACTGAAACAGGAGCTATTGGGGAAGAAGACCGGCCTGGCTGAACAGGGAACTCTCATAGGAACTTGGGAAAAAAAAAAACAAAACAAAAGAGGGTATATGACTTTTGGAAGGGGTAGGCAACTCAGGAAGAGTATAAGGATGTCATTAGATCATGTAGAAAAATAATTAGAAAGGTGGAAGTTAAACTAGAACTCAATCTGGCCACTGCTGTGAAAGATAGTAAGAAGTGTTTTTATAAACACTGTGACAACAAAAGGAGGGCCAAGGAAAATGTCCATTCTTTATTGGATGCAGAGAGGGACATTGTCACCAAGAATGAGAATAAGGCTGAGGTACCTAATACCTTCTTCACAGTCTTTAACAGTAAGGCAAATTATATTTAGGACACCTGGCCCCCTGACCTGGTAGATAGGGGCAGGGAGCAGAACAAACCCCCAGCAACCCAGGAGAAAGGGTTTATTGATGTTCTGGATGAGGGGATCACAGGCACCCTCAGTAAGTTCACAGATGACACCAAGTTGGGTAGGAGTGTTGATTTGCTGGAAGGCAGGAGGGCTCTGCAGAGGGATCTGGACAGGCTGGATCCATGGGTGCAGCCCAAGCCTTGGATCACCGCAACCCCCAGCAGTGCTACAGGCTGGGGGTAGAGTGGCTGAAAAGCTGCCCGGTGAAAAAGGACTTGCAGGNACTTGGGTTACGCAGATTGAACAAAAAAAATAGAGTAGAACAGAAGATCCTTTTCAAAAGCAAATCTTACTTTCAGGCATTGAAATGAGAGGAGGGGATGAGGAAGGCTAAGCTGAAGAAGTCTAAAAAGGTAACTTTGGGGCAGAAACCACTGCAGACTGAATCTGCCCTCTCCAGTTATCACACAAAGAACCTGCACACGAATCTTTGTCCTTCTCCATTTAGCAGGTAAATAAGTAGTTCTGTAGCCCTGTCTCCTTTGCTTATGGGAAATATAGAAAGTAGTTGCTACATCCTTACTGTGAAAGAAAAGTAGCTTCAGAGACTAGAAAAACTCAATGGCATGAAAAGGGAAGTAGTTGTTAAGAATCATGGAAACATTATCTGGCTAAGTGAACTAGAATTACCACCAAAACTGCTGTCTTTATTTCTGCTTCACTGCCAAGCCGTGCAACTAGATCCCTCATCACACTCCCTACTGGCCTCCCACACACACAAAAAAACCAAACCAAAACAAAACAAAACAAACCACAAAAAACAACAACAACAACAAAAAATTCATTGCAGAAGATGTCCCCTTCCCTCCAGTCCTGAGAAATTTAGGTAAAAATTATACACTGCATCTTTGGGCTTTACTACCTTTTCTTAGAAATCCCAGGGCTAACACAGCCCAAGGGTGATGATACCAGTGTGAATTCATAGATCTATTTAACTAACAAGGTAAAAGTGTCATGAGACTTCTCTGAATTCCAGTCATTCTGCCTGGTTTTGGAACAGCTCTTTCTGAATAGAAAGAAGGAGACATAGCCCTCAGCAAGGGCATTCTTGTGGCTCTTTTAATTTCCCTGACTCCCCACTATGGTTTCTAAGGTGTTGTATTTGGACAATTGTATTGTGCATGTCTCACTCTAAGGTTTTTTTCTACTTTCAGAAGCAGGGACAATACATCATTTTAAAGTAAACTATTTTTCTAATCTGCTTGGTAAGAAGTAGTGACTTTTCCTTTCTGAGGGAAGTTTTCAAGCACTGGGAACTGGAGAGCTGAAGGAACTCTAAGACCAGGTTATGCAATGGTACTATGCTCTACATAAAGATGACACACTTGCTCCAGTTTGGGAACCGTAGAGGGAAACTGGGTTAAAAATCCATGCTGTTCTTCACTACTGGAGTTTAAGGAAACATGACACAGCCGTTGTGTCAAATGCTCAGATACTTACACCATCAGCTTTCAAAGTCATGGTTGGTACATATCCATATTTGTATCCATATCCATATTTGTATCCATATTTGTATCCATATTTGTATCCATATTTGTATCCATATCCATATCCATATCCATTGTTTTGACTGGCAATGAGATACTGTAAAGTGGGCATTGAAATAGATAGGGCAATTAGGTATTGCTTAATTCTGGTTAGGTGACAGCATAAATCTACGTGCTCTGCTATGTCCAAGCTCCATGTGTATTTAGGTATCCATTCATCTATTTCCCTTCAACAAAATACAGATGTTTCTCTGTCTCATAGAGCTGACACTGTGTAACTTGATGTTAGAGAAAATTCTAGATGGGTGGTGAATATTTCTAGCATTATCAGCTCTTTTTTTATATGTGCTACATACAGAATTAGGGTTTTTTAACACAGAATTTCAGATTAGTTTATTCTAATGTTTCTTTCTGACCTTAAACCTATGTAAATCCATTTGACTGAATTGATGTTCTTCAGGAAAAAAGGCATCTAAGCAACAGCTATTCCACAGTCCTGTCTAGCAATAGATTGTTCCTTCCTAGATACAGAAGTTCAGGGTGTCACTGCAGTAGATGATATCCACATGTGATCTCTAGTATAAAAACTAGGAAACTCCTATCGAAATATAACGTGGGCATTTTAGCAAAACAACATATTCACGAGTGAGAATATTTCTGGCAACATAACCTATGGACAGCAAATCTGCAGAGCTGTCATTGTATCCTTGGAGATCACTAATCAAGGTTGGCAGAAGGGGCCAGAGTAAAAAGAATACACTTCCTAAGAGTCCCTCTGCTAGAATGTAGACAGGATTTTTTTCATGTTCTTAGCTTCTTCTCATTTTGAGGTGACAGGAGGATGGTTGTTATTAGCTATAGAACACTTTCTGTGAGTTTGGTTTGTTGGTGCTTTCTCTTTTCAGGCATCCTATCAATGAGACATAATGTCTCCAGTGGCCCAGGCAGCTCCTTTAATCATTATTATATTCCAGAATATATGCACCATGTACATAAAATGTCAACAATTATTTAAGCACGATATCTTGCACTGTAAAAAGAAAACACTGACTACATGCAGAAGATGAGCAAGTTGTCACACTCTCTTTGAAATATTGTATTAAGTAACCTTACAATGCCTTATTTCT
>WEIU01006240.1:231139-246287 GCA_013389925.1 Aegithalos caudatus | reverse complement strand
TCATTCTTCAGCGCTGCCAGTTATTTTTCAAAATCATAAAACTGACTTTATCTCTGTAGTCTCAGTAATGCGCAGGTACTGAGGGGATTATGTTTTGTGAGCGTTCTCACATTAATGCTGTAGACACTGAAATTTTCACTAAACCAGGGGATGTTTTGTTTGTTCTAGGGAGATCATCATTTGGAAAAAGTTTGTACTATGACAGTTTTCACATCTCTTGGAAAACCAGGGGATATTTCTGTGAACTCATTAAATACATATTAATGCCTTTGATAACTGTTTCTGACTATTTTCATTTGAAGTGGAGCAAATATTTGCATTACTGCTGTTAACTACATATGGCTGCTTGACACCATTAACTGAACAGAGAAAGGAAATAAAACCATGAAGTTCAAACTGATGTGATTTTTTTTCTTCAAAGAGAAATAGTAACTATTTGCTGTATTTGCATCCACCTAAATATAGAATTTAATGTTACTACCATGGACAACATATGCTGTTAGAGGCTGCTATTAAAAGGCACATTTTTTTAGACTGCTTCATGATACAAATACACCTGCTTTGATTCTTTCATAATTATTTTATAATTTTAAGTTATCAATGTCACATACTAAAATAAATATAAATGTGAGTTAAAAATAGAACAATTTTATCAGACAAAATAAATCTAAAATTTCAAATCCATTTTAAACCAAACAAAAAGGTTGGCTGCATTATTTTGAAAGTTACTCATTGCATTTACTGAATGAAGGTTTGTGGCTTTGTTCTTTCAAAATTATTTCTTCACCATCCTTCAAAGAATGGCAGGTATTGCTGTTAAACAAAGGAACCCTGTAGTGTGAACAGCGGTTATCTCCACGTAATTTGAAACACATGCCTTTTTAGTTCACTAGAACAATTACCACAGTGTAAATATTAGGGACAAATGCACATTAATGTACATTCCTATTAATGAGAAAAAATTAATTTTGACTGCATTGCTCTTTCTCATGCTTCTTGCATAGCTATATCTTGAGATTTAAAATCCTTTATGTTGCAGATAGTTTCAGTAAATGACACTTTCATCTCCCAACACACACCCTGACCTCTCATTTCTGTCATCTCAGAACACTGAGATGAAGCTTATCAAGACAAATTCATGAATGAGCTTTCTGTTGGTTAGAAATGTTTCATTAATTATGTTTATATAATAGCTGAACAGAAATTTGATGGAGAAATTCTAAAATGCAGTTTAGGAAGTAAATGCAAACATGACTAGAGCCCTCATGGGCTTTGGGAGGGAGGGCAGAGGAAGTTAGGGAAAAAGATGTATTTTCACCATTGTAATGGTGAACACAAACACACACACTCTGATGGCTGGTGCTAATGGTAATGACAGAAACCACAGCTTTCTCAGCCTGTCTTAATACCTCTGTACTGGGAATTGATACTAGATAATATCAGAAGATTACTCCAGAGATTCCTAATAGTATCTGTTGGCTCTTTTGCTATTTACACAAGAATGAATACAGTTTCTCCATTTTGTATATTATTTGTGAATAAATTACTCCCTGAAGAAAATGTCCTCAGCTTGATTGTGAACAAAAACCCCAGATCTTTAAATGATGATGAACAGATAATTAGAAAATGTGTATGAATTTACTAAACACATGTATTAGTTTGCACAACTGACTGCTTATAGGTCAAAATGGGACAATTTTTTAAAAAAACTTTTGAACCAGAGATTTCAGAACCGGACTTTTCTCACAAACTGGTTTTACTTTACGAATACTTAAAGTGTTATTCAAAAATTCTAAATACTTTTTGTTATGGCAGGAGAGCCTTAAAAACAGAGGGTCTTCAACATGGAAAGCTATAGATCAGTGTAAGTCATAACAAGAAGGAATACACCTTGGTAAAGTCTGCCAGATGTTGGTGGCTAAAGAAGACTGCACCTCGTTAAGTTTAGTATATGATTCCTGAAGTAATTATTTAGCAAAGTAAAAGTCTGTCATGGCTATGAGTGATGCAATGGCAACATAATTGTAAGAGCTTTAACACTACTGTGGTAAATGCACCTTCGTGAATATCTTTAACAATGTGGATTCGAAAAGTCATGATACAAGTCATGATACAAGAATTGAAATTAGTGTTTTGTGATTTCTCTACAGATTCTTTGTCTTCTGAGGTTCTCTGTCATCTTTGTATCCAAATGATTGCTTATTTTTTAAAAATCACATATATACCAATAAATAAATTTCAGGTTAATTGTTTTGGCGATACCTGGTTTTGTCCCACAAAATCAAAACTCCACTCCCAGTTGAACTAGCTGGGCTGTGTGAATCAAATTGTCACTACTGGGCTGTGATGGATTGTGACAGAGGAAGTCACAGCATCACAGCTACCAACAGTTGATCAACCACTTAATGCTGCTTGATGACATTAACTTCGATTCCTGGCAAAGCAAGTTAATCTCTCTGCAGGGAGAGCCTCTTGTGCAGTTAGCTGGTAATGTATCTATAAGCCATGAAAATAGTGTATCAAGATTTCAATACCATTGGTAAGCATTATGGATGAGGAAATAACTCTTGTAAGACACGTCAGGAAGTGATTTGCTCTCAGTAATGCAGAGAGATTACAATGTACAAAGAAATAATGTGCTTTGAAACTTCAGTGCGAAAGACAATTTTTCTTGAGGGAAAGATGTTCATATCCTTGTGAGTTAAATTCAATTTGGCACCAGGCAGAGCAGCTGGGAGGGAAATTCAGTGCGTGCAATACAGAACTGCAGAGTTTATTTTTGCCTTGTAAAAAGGATTGTACACGTTATGACAAAAAAGTCTGGTGCGTGTAAGTGGACTGGGTGTGACAAGGGAGTAGAAAAGGGTACAACCATTTCTACCTGTTGCACACCCTTCTGGCTAAGCTGTGTGTATGGAAGGTAGCTGTGCTACCTGATGTACCTGAGAGTTGAAGGAGCCATCAGCATCCTTGAGATAAATGCCACAAAATGTCCCAGTAGGAAACACAGATCTTGTCTGCCTGTCTGTCCACTCAAGGTTGAATGGCATGTGCACTTGATGGGGTCTTGATATTGCTTAGAAACTGTCGCTGGTGCACATGTTTAATCCCAATGCAGAAGTTTGATACTGGGGCATCGAGGATTTACAGCACAGTGCAGCACAACGTGAAAGTTACCCTGAGAACTTCATTTGGAAAGGGATGCTTTTGGTTTCTCCTGCTGCATTTCAGGTTGGTTGCCAAATAGTACTACTAGAGCTCTGTGAATTTTCATGTTGTCTCCATTTCTCAGGCAGTCTTAAATCTACCTGCAGCTTTCTCTGCATCAAAATATCAACATGGCACTGACTTTCACAGGTATCCATGAAAGAGCACAGTTGTTAATGAACTTGAACCACTGTAAAGCAGGTTATTCCTCAACAGTAGTGACTGCAGTTTCTCTGAGCATGAAAATAATGAAATGTGTATTCTAAACCTCACCTGAAGATAAGCTGATTATTATTGGAAAATCATCATTGCTTTTAAGTAGGAAATGAAAAAGAAACAATAATGGTCAGAGTCCGGAAGCAGGCTATATAGGAGATTGCACCTGATGTAGTGTAGATCAGGAGCAGATAAAGATGGGTGATATATTTTAGCCTTTTTTTTCTTTTTTTTCCTGGCATAAGAGGCATTTATAGCTTTAATGAACTATTTTGCAAATCTGATTTCTTTCTTCTTAAATTCTTCTGAAATTTCCTTAAAAATTCCCACCTACATTCCAGAAGTAGTTAATTATTTATTGGATTATTCATGATGTTTGGATTATTTTTCTTTTAAGACAAACTCAGAAGGATTTCAAAGTTTATTGCTAGTAAATTAAAGGCATCTCCATAGACAGTTTAGCTAGTCACATATCAAACTAGTAGAAAGTTACAACTGTTGTGGTGTCAAGGAAAACAAGAAGGAAAATGGCAGACCAAGGAAGTAGATTACTGAACACATCACAGAATCACAGAATCACAGAATCACAGAATCACAGAATCACAGAATCACAGAATCACAGAATCACAGAATCACACAGAATGGGAAAGAAAGGAAAAATCAAGAAAACACCTTAGTTTCTAATGGAAGGCTGCAAGAACTGGTTGGATGTAGAAAGGTTGAGGTAAGGTTAAAAGTAGATGTACAAAAAGGTTTTAAATTATCTGTTTATAAGTGTCTGTTATATTGTTAATCATTTCAGTGTAAAAATGTACCTGAATAGGGCCCTTCTAGTCCCCTCTTCCAGACGCAAACAAACAAAATAAAGCAGACTTCAAAATATGTACGAAGCCTGCTTAGATGTGTACGTGTATAAATTTTACCATTCATCCCTGATAATCAGTTATTGCTGGAAAGTGAATTTTGAAAGACCAATACATTTTGACAATTTATTGGGACCACAGGGTTCTTAAAACCTCATAATCTCCCCTCTTGGTCAAACTGGATATAGGAATGTTTTCAACATTATATGTGTTCCTAATTGTTTGCTGATGGACAGGTCTTAGACTACTAAAAATAGGAGCAGTTTAAATTTGGTGTTAAGACTAATAACCTCCTATCTGTTATGAGCTATTCACAGGAGTTTATCACTACAATTAATCAAAATCTATGGAAGAGCATAATTCACACAATGTAAGCAGCCCTCAAAAAAGGTCAGATCTTTAGTTCTTGAAACGGCTTTTATTTTTTGTCTTTAAATTGAAAAAAAAGTGCAGAAAAAAAAACTTCTTGGGTGAAATTTAATTAAAAGTGATGTGTAGCCAAGTGCAAATATATCTTCTGAGATTAAAATTTCTGCATCTCTGCACAAGACAGGTACCCAGTGCCATGTTTAAAATGCAGATTATTAAGTCTTTCATTAGGCATTCAATTTGGCATCCAATTTGAAGTCATGCAACTTCTGCAATTAACTGTAATGAACTGGGTTTGGATCTTAGTTTTGTTGGTATAAGCAAAATCAAATATGAATCCTACTCTTTATCTGTGTTAAACGTTCTCTCTCCTTGGATGGAGATGAAGCTGGAAGTGCAAATTGTCTGGAAATGTCCTAACAGTTCAATGCACCTGGGATGTCTAAGTTTCTTATTGTGGCTGGGTTTTGGAAAGGGATATTGTCTTCTGAATCCTCCCTCCATGTTTTTGCCAGAGAAGAATATTATAATTTCTGATGGGGAAAAGGAAGAGAAAGGAGAAAAATTACTCACCCAGAATCTGACTGCAACCTCTGCAATGTTTAAAGCTTCAAGAATGGGATTCCTTGGAATTGTGCAGGAGGAAGACCAGTGCTTCTCCACAAGTCCTGTGAGCAGGCTGGATACAAGCCAGCTGTGTCCTCTGAGGCACAGGTCCCGAGGGGATGGTCCCAGGAACCAGCTGGCCCAGAACAAAAGTATGCTGCTCTGCAGACATCTTCTGTCCCTGCTGCTGAGGAAAGCTTGCTGCAGCTTGTGGAGCTGCCTGGAGAACCCTGCTGTGGGGTGCTGTGGGAGCACCAGCTCTTGCTGAGCTGCTGCTTACACTCCTCTGGCAGCCTGTCAGGCAGCCGAGCTCTTTGACACTGTCAGACACTGATGCTTCAGAAATGGAGGCAGGATGTGACATCTCCTGCTCAGCTTTATATGCACTCTCTGAGATCAGAGTAGTTTGAGTCTGATCCTGCTGCAGCTAAAGCAATTTCATCTGGGTGCTGGCTTGTCCTCATATAGATGCCTTGAAGGTGCAGTATGGTTCAGTCAATTCACAAATGTATTTCAGTTGGGATGGGGTACAAACTGGGGGCAAGACTGGTGTGACCACTTAGGAATGTTAAAATGGCCCCTCTCTAATGCGGAATAATTTCTGAGGAATTAAGTACACACAAAGGGACAACAATGTGCAAAGAAGACTTCCAGCAAATTATTTCCAAATTAAGACTGTAGTTAACAAAATTTGGAATACAAATAAAAAAGATGTTATTCTCCCCAAACTTTCATACTAAGTGTTCTTTTATAGTGCTTTAATACTTAGGAATGAAATTAAAAGAAAGATGATTAGTTTACAAAAGTGTTAGGATCAGCAGTGACATTACGACTAGTAATTACAAACTGCCTTTGCTTGTTGACTGTCCTGACATCATCAGTTGTGTTTAAATAGATAAGAATTAGCAATCCCACACTAAACAGAACAGTAAATAGCAGGACTGTCTTCTGAGATTTAGCACCAAGCCACAGACTGTTAATGGGGGAACGGAAGCTGTGAGAGGGAGTGAGTCCTGTTCCAACTGCTAATTAATTCGATATATAAATCTTCAAAGAGAGATCAACAACCCAAGGCTCTTGTTTTTGTGTTAGGTGCTTTTCTAACAGCAGAAGAGAAAATAATAATAATAATAATTAGCCAGTTGACTTGGAAGGCCTTGTGTGGAAAGTACACAGCGTTATGTGCAGATATGTTGCCAAATGGAGAGCTTTCTTTATTTATTAGAGTGTTTGGAGCAGAAAACGAGAGACTTTGCATATTAGATTGCAGTTTGCACATTCACTTAATGCTTTTCCTTTTTTTTTTTTTACTGCTTACCCTCCCTTCCCTCAGTAACAAACCTACAGCAGAGCAGCCACATTTCTCAGAGCCAGTTTCATCTGCTGACATCGATGGATTTGCACCACAGATGAATGTGGCTGTTTTGTGCCTCATCCTGGTAATCATGGCAGCTGTTAGGCTTGACAGTGAACTCAAGAATCCCATCATCTGTCACCATGTTTGTCTTCCCAACAGTGTTTTTGTCAAAATAGTTATGCTGGGAGAGGAACACTGTGGCGTGCACAGCAGGTCTCAGCCTTCTGCCCAAATGCAGCACAAAGGTACAAAACTTTCTCTTGCATTTTCTTGATAGTGTTTCCTATTATCCCAGACAGGAAAGGCAAGAAGCTGACCAGACAAAATACCCGCACCAGAAAGAATGCAGCTTCAAAACACAATTTTAGATTTGTTTGAGGGAGGAAATTTCATGGGTTCATTATAACAATGAATGAAGGCCTTATGCAGGACACAGGGTGAATTTAATAACAGTGTATGTGTGTGTCTATGCACATCGTTGCTTCCACATGTTGTTTCTTTCCTATGTGATGCTGGTTTCAATTCTCCCCCATTCTCTTCCTGGAATTTGTTCTGTACTGCCTCACCTAGAACTATCAATTAAGAAGAAATGTAAAGGGACAGTCTGTTAAAAATGTTGTGTATTGTGGCTTATGCACTGCAAGCACAGAGAAATTAACAGAACAAGGAGAAAGGCACTAAAGCACTGTCTATTCCCTAGATCACAGTGATCTCGTAGCCCATCCTATGTCCTGTAACAGGATTTTAAATACATGCAACATATTGCTAAGGATTACACACTCAACAATTTTTAATTGCAACAAGCATCTCACTTCTACATTATAATAATTTTTCCTGACTGCTCTGATGTAATTCAACTAGAAATATAGTCCAAAGAGGGATATTTTAACCTAATATCTGGAGAAATTTGGCAATGTAATAGAAAAATTTGCCTCTTTGTACAAGCAGAATGTGCTTGATCAGAAGAATACCATTTGGAGCCTTTAATGCATCTACTCAGTTGAAACAATGAATGATGAACAACTCAAATGTTACAAATACCATTGCTTTCTCACCCTGCTAATAGTCTGCTTCTTAGTGAGTCTTTATGTGGGACTGATTGAATTTTTTTTTCTGAGTGCAATTGTTTTAAGTCCATATTTTATCTTAGAATTTTGTTACTAAGTGCAAAAATATGTATTTTTTGCTAAAATGCACCTGTTCTATCTGAGGTTACTGAGGAAGTAACTGCTTAAATCCTGTGGTCTTAATAGAAGCTTTAAGCTGTCTAGAGGTAAGTTCCAACTCCTCATTTCTATCAGAAATTTTTGAAATTTTGCCTTTTTGAAAATGGGACAATACAAATGTCCCCAAGGCAATACAATAGCATGAGCTGGTGCAGGCAGACATCAGACCCTGTGACTGTGAGTATGTGGAGCTGCGCCACCATTAAATTTGACCACACAAACTCATGCCTCAAAGAACGCCCAAACTAAATGAGAGAACAATCTCTAAAGAAAAAGAATATGGACTTTACACTGAGTTTTAGGCATGACAAACATGTTTATTTTTTCCATTCTGCCTTTGTAGTCTGTTCAGACCTGCTGATGGTGCCGTACAGGCGAAAAAAACAAGGCAGCACAGCTCCTCTGCATATTGAATTTATACCACCACATTCCAGACAAAATAATCTGTCGTGAAACAGTTTTTATGCTATGCTGATTCATGAACAGAGTTAAAGAAAGGGCTGCATCAGTGGACATGCCAGGATTTGCAACACACATTTTACCTCCTTGTGTTTTATAACACCGTCACACATAATTGAAACCTTTATAAATTCTTCTACAAACAGGCTTCTTGCAGTACTACAAAAGCAAACACTACAAGATACCCAGAAATGTGCATGATAAAAGCCTAGGATCTGTCCCCTAGTAGAGAACAATCCAACTCACTACATGAATACATTTTAAATGTGCATGGACCGAGCACTGACAACTGTATCTGTCTAAAAATCTTCAGCAGCTGTCACTGCCTTTCACTTCACAGAGAGCCACATCCACCCACAGAAAGTAAATGTCAAACATAATAAAAACTTGCAAAGATCAACAAAACTCTAAGCAATAAAAAATAAAAGAAAGATAAAACATTGTAGTTATATTTTTTTCAAAGAATATATTGTAATTAATTTCTTTCATTCGAAGACTGTTCAGATCACTGCATGTGTATTCTGTGGATTCTGCCTATCTGGTCAAATGCTAGCCTTTATTTTATTCAGTGCATAAAATTTCAGGGTTTGAGGGTGAACAGGTGGGATAAGACCATCTATTAGACCAGCAGCTATTTTCTCAGGAAAATAGTGAATTGCATAATTTAAAAATGTGAATAAAAAAATTTAAAATGGCAGACTTAAGCTGTAGCTCATGGGATGCTTATCTGTAACCTGTGATAGTCATGCTTATGAATAGGGTTAGGAATGGGGAATGCTGCTGCAGTTTTCCCTTTCCTCCATGAGTTACTGTTTTCCCCCAGCACTCTGATGGTTTTGTGTCTGACTGCACATTGGTCAGACTGCCTCCCTACTCAGAATGTGTGTAAGGGTCTAAGAGGACAGAAATCTATCACGTCTATATTAGGCTGTGTGGCACTCATTTTCTTGATTCTGCCAATATAAGAAGCACTTTCCACTGGAGCTTAAAGGAAAAACCTCCATCTCTTCCAGTCCTCCAGGTCCTGGCCCAGAAACTTGAATAAAGCATTTATAGTGAACTCTTTCCACTCCTTTGCTGTTTCCTGCCTCACTTTTCTTATAAACATCTTCTGTCAGACACATAAATCTTCTCCCAGCTTATTTGGGCAGTTCCTTGGAGGCTCACTATAGAAAGAAACAATTCAGTCATTCCTTCAGCTCTTCTGAGCCTCCCTTTTGTGTTACTTGCAGCCTTCCAGTTTGTCCAAGGGCTGCAAAGGAAAGACTGAGCTGAAGCTGAGAAAGGATGTTACTTTTCTGTTAAGATTTTAGAAGCTGAACAGCTATGAGTAGGTGTTCTCCTAATCATTTAACTGGAATACATTGAAAGTCTCATGAACTGAAATGGTTTTTAAAGAACTATGCACTTGCCCCCAATTCCTTTTTCCCTTTTCTTGTTTTATTAAGAAAATAACAAGAAGGAATGAAATTGTGTTGGTCAGGTGAAGAAGGATTTCTAGGAATTTTATTTTTCATTACTTGAGATTAGATCTGTACAAGGAAATCCAAAATAAACAACCTGAGTTCAGAAATAACTCTTTTTGCTTTTTAGGCAAATATGGAAAAAAAAAAAACTGGGGCAAAAAATCGCTTGTGCAATAAATAAATAAATTAATTTCATTGTTATCTACTGGCCCTCATACTGTTTTCTGTTTCTTCTAGAAATAGATTTTAGGGCCTTTCTGCAATGGACGAAAAATGTTTTCTCCAAAGAACAACCAAATTCTTAGATATAGCTTAATGGTTTGGTGAGCTCATATTACAGACAGACCAAAGGAAATATGGAGTTTGCAAACATGTAGTAATGCACTTTCTATACTTAGGAGGGTGCTTCTATATTAGGAAAAAGTTTTGGGTTCCTGGTTTACTTATTAGGAAATTCACCTAGAAAGTTCTGTACATGTCTGCCTGTGGTTGGCTGAGTGCCAAAAGGGAAACACTTGTTGGACCTTTCACCTGTCCATCAAACCCTGTAGGGTTCCCCATTGGGAACTTTCAAACAGGACCATCCTTGGACATTAAGTAGAAAAAGGGACAGAACAACTGAACCAGTGGCATTTTCTGGGTGTTGTACGAGGTGCTGGGCTTCCCAGCACCGTGCATGGTTTATACATTTTGTTTCTGTATCATTTTTGTTCATTTATTAAACCTTTTTGAGTTACAAGACACTCTGGAATGTGCTGTGTCTCGCTATTATAGCCACTGATCCAAACAGGCTGGACCCTCAAGGAATATAAGATAAAACCCAATACCTGGGAATCTTATACAAACATTGACATGGGTGGTACTCAGAAGAGTACCCACACATGATGGAGTGTTTGGCACTTCTTTTGGTTTTGTCTCATATGAGTGGAAGTAATATTGTAATGACATGATAGTGAAATTCTCTGGGCAGCAGGTTGCAAAAGAGGAAACAAAAGACGAAAAATCTTTTCCTTCTTTATGTCATTATAGCTGGGCTAGGAGAATGTATTCTCCAAAGAGGTGTATTTGAGGTGCTTCACAGTGCAACTAACCTACATTCAACCAGACTGATGCCAAAAGGCATAGATCTCTTATCTCTTTTCTCCCCAGGCATGTACTACTGCCTCCTCCCTTGAGACAGACCTGGAGATCATGTGGTTGGAGGGTGACCTCAAAAGCTCACTGATCTCCTGAGTAAATGAGTAATTTCTTATGGCAGGCTCATTCTCTGTTGGATTAATTATCTGACCCCATTTATCCAATGGCAGTTTGATTGCCAGAGCCAATGGAAAAAGAAAAAGTAAGGAGCTTGAGTGGGACTACACCCTCTGTTATCTATAATTAGACCAGACTATAAATAGACCCATTACATCTAGTGTGAAATCTTAGAAGAAAGGGAACTGCAGGGAAGGACTGGTGATTTACAGGATAATTCCTCAGACGTTTGTCTGGGCTGGTGGAGCTGGTGCCACTTTTCATCCTTTAGTTCCAGCTATCTGTGCTACCTTGGTATCTGAGGCTGGAAGCAAAGGCAAAGCAACACCAGGTGATTTTGGAGGAAAGAGGCAAGGGAGGTGCATGCTGTTGATTCCTGTGGAAGAAAAGGAAGGTTGAAAATGCAAAGGACAGATTGATAGGCTGAAACCACATCTGGTTTTTGTATGTTTTGTTCTGTTTGGAAAGCATTTCTGCTAATACCAAACAGTGGAGAAAATCTGTGTTTATAATATGGTGCAGATTTCTGAGTAGAATAATTATGTTCTATGGAGTTGAGGCAAAAGCTCACCCTAGAGTAAGGCAAGGAAGGATATGTGTGTATGTGTAGCTACAGGGAAAAAATAAGGACAAAAGACTCTTGTTTTCCTAGCAGTGATGCTTTGAAATGTTTCTTGTATGCCAGAGAACTGTAATAGCTGTAATGTTGGGGACCATTGCTAGAACAATTGGTGAAATATGGGCTGGCTGGAAGGAGTTTACAGCAACAAAACCAGCTTAGAGCACAAGATCTGAGACAGCTTGTATCAGTCCTGTGATATTTGACAACATGTGAATGAAGCAGGCTAGGCAAAAGCCTTACCATAGAATGGGTTTGTGAAATATTTCTAATCAACATTTAAGATAGAATATAATTTTTATATATGTATCAATTTTCCTGCCTTTTATGTGCTTTTCTTCTTCTAAAAAAATATTGCTTGAGTTGAGTCATTCATGTTTGAAGTGAGGAAAATTATTCTGGGGGGCATCACAAAGTTTAGTTTAATTTCCCAACTTCTGAGCTGGACAAGAATCCATGATTGAGAAGAAACCCTGCTGCTACCAGCTAAGTCCTGACAAAAACATGCTACAGAAGTAAACCTGAATTGATACATTGTGTCTGCTTCTATTTTTCAAATAAATTCTACTCGTACTTATGCACAGTAAGAAACACAAACAAACAAACAAAAAAAAACAAAAAAACCCCCCCCAAAAAAAAAAAAAAACAACCAAAAACCAAAAAACCCCCCCCAAAAAAAAACAAACACCCAACCCTGCTTGACTCAGTTAAGTATAGCATGTTCCTGGACACCTCTAATCAGCATGGAACTTAATGAAACACTGATATACTTTGGATCAATGTAGCCTGTTGAGTTTTCAAGAAACTTTAATATTTTAGTAGAAATACGAGTTTAATAGAAATGTTTCTATTTAAAGGAGAGCAAGAAAAACCAGAGACTTCATTCCACTGGTATATGTGCCTGCCAGCTTGTTCTATTGAATTTCCTGTGCTTTATAATCATATTTTATATTGTGGTAATTGAGAAGAAAAGAAGTGTAATACTTTTCTTTGACACCTTCTTGTAGCCCTTTTATTCTACTAAATTATATCCTTACCACAGTGGGAAGAGACTAACCAGACAGTTGTTCAAATATTGTTCTCTTTTTAAAAATAATAAATCAGCTTTAGCATCTACTTTGGATTAAAAAGGAAGCTATCAGGAAAAAACAAATAACCAACAAAACAAAACAAAATAATCATAAAGGCCTCATCTACATCTATCTATCCCACCCCTTCTTGGGCTGATTTTGCTCCCTTTGTGGAATAGGCCCAGGTAGAGATACATGTCTTTCATCTACAAATATTTTTGCTATGTCATTGTCTAAACCTTGTCAATGCAGAGCTAAAAAACTGTCCCGAGCACTCTGTTTCCACTAATACTTGTTTGATGGAGTCACAGTAGACTTCACATTGATAGGGTACTTTTAAGGAGAAATAAAGGGCGGTTTAGACAAGCCCAAGTGTCATATTATGCAAATGCTATGAGCTCATTAACCTTTCACATAAGCTGAAAACATTTGTTACCTGGTTACCTATTACCCTTTTTCCTTACTCCCTGTCCCAAAACTTGCAACCATTCTGGCACTTCTCATCAAAGATTTAATTTCAGGGAACTGCTGCCATTGGCCCTCTGATCATTAAGTTTTTATTACCTTCAGAATATATAGCATGATACATTTCCTGGTAGACTGCTAAGTAATGCTTTCAATAATTAAAAATCCATAAATAATTAAACCACAACATTATATTTGTCAACATAAATGAACAAACTCTGTCCTGTGAGCGGCATTCTGAACAGATACGAGCTGAAAACATGCAGTGATGTGTTCAATAGCTGTATTTAGGAATAAATCTTCCTTTCTTAAAACAGATTTATATTCATTTCTCCAAATAATAGGGAATGCAGTGATTCTCAGAAGATATCATTGCCTTCAATAAAAATTAATTTGTATTTGTATTACAACTGAAAGCAAAGAAACCCATGTGAGACTAAGGCCCCACAGGGATTACAACTTTGTGAATAAAACATCAGAGGATGGGCAACTTTTCTTCAAGAGCTTAATATGGGATAAATAACATCCATGAAGTTTTGTTGCAGATGCAGTGTTGGAGGGCATTGAGCCACTTATCACCTTTGAAAATAAATTCACATGAAATTTGTGATTTTGGGAATTCATGTAATATATTTTTGACATCTTTCTGTATGTGGATCAGACCATCCAGGGAGAGATTAAATGAGATCTAATGAAAATAAAAATTAAATCATAGCAATAACATCTGGCTATAATTAAGACATTTCTCATTTTTTAAGAGACTTTTTTTCTTCTCTGTCTTCATTTTATGTGCATTCCAACTTTAGGCTTTTATTTCCTATGAGAACGAAAGTGATTTTTGGGTTGTTCAGTAAAAGGCAGTAATATGTCACTGCTCTGAAATTCTCCATTCTCTTTCACAACTCTAATGCCTTTCACTTACTCTGCATTAGAAATGTAAACATTTTCTTCACTGACTTTATAAAAGGTATAAAAAAGGTTAAAATCTTGCTGTTGATAGGATTTTGCTTAGGTGTTGATTTGCACCTCAGAAGTAAATTTATATAGAGACAATACTATATTATTTGTATATTATAACTTGCTTTTATGGAGGACACTGTGGGCATCCTTGGAAGAAAATGTTCCCAGTCAAATGATACATTGTGTTAAACATAGCCAGACACCCACTGGTGGACTAGGAGCTTGCAGTTTTCATGTTCATAATGTCCAGAAGGCTTTACTTCAGTTTTCTCAACTTAATGGTCAAGGCTTCCAGAATTTAAGTCAGTTGTTTGATGCCACACACCACAGTCAGCAGTTAGGAGAGGTGACAATGTAGGAATTACTAATTTCTCCACTCTTCAGCATGAGATAATGATATTTGGCAACTGAATGTCCCATGTCAGTCCTCTACACAAAATAATGAATATAAACAAATTCTTGAGCATTTGCTTTTGCTAATAATAACGAAGAAGTAAGTTACATTTTGGAAGTGCTAGACTGTTCTTTATTATCAGCTCTCAGTCAGAACTTCAATTATGCTCATTTGTCACTAACAAAATGCTACTGGAAGGAATAATTCACTGTAGATAATGTGTTTGTTGAGTTTTTTGTTTCCCTACTTCTAGGTTTTAAAAAAGTAGTTTTACAAAAAGTTTCAAGAGAAGCTTCCTGACTTAAAAACACTTAAGTTGAAGTACATAAGCAATCTTTATGACTTCAGTAGGACTACTAAGATATTTATGAAACACACATATAAGTGTTACGAGATTACTAGAGATGTCTTTGAACATCAAATGCCAAAATAAAAATAATATTTTTTCACCAACATTTAAATTGAAAATTAACTTTTGAAGCATATTGCATCTGATAAAGCTTTAATGCACAAATTATTATAGATATCAAATATTCAATTGTGCATTTTTTAATACAAAAATGAGGTTCATTTGGGAATAAATTAAAATTTATTGATATATTGTTCCCCTCCTTCCC
>WEIU01006240.1:211526-231072 GCA_013389925.1 Aegithalos caudatus | reverse complement strand
CTATTACTGTAGAATTGTCAAGAAATATCCTGTGTGGATACAGGAACAAATTATGGTCAAATCCTTTTCTTAATATCTATCACAGGGCCATTTTTTAAAGGTCATATTGTTTTCTGTTTGCCACCACCATTAGGTTGATTTTCCTCTCAAGTTCCTATGTGGTAGTCAGTAACAGTCTAATGAAAATCCATAAACAGTGAAGTACAATGAAGTAAAGAAGGAAAAAAAAGCCCATTGTTTTCATTATGATTATGAAATAAAACTTTATACTTCTTCTTTCAGTGTTTCATCAGATGACCTGGAAGCTTATTATCTTTTAATTTTAATTTTAATTGCCCAAGCTTATTTCCTCCACACTTCAGTAAATTAAACCATGTGGCAGTTTGACCTGCAATATCTCTTAACATATTTTCAGTCAAAAATACACTGCTTCAGATGAAGTAAAAATACTCCACATGCCACATTCCTGCTTGCTTTGTGAAAAGGAATAGAAATGAGACAAAACATCAGTGGTTCCTCTAATTCAGTTTAAATCACACACTGTGTTTTTATGTCTTTAGGGAAAGAGGAAGCTAGGTTTCATTTTTTTTAAAGCACAGATAGAGGTGGTCATTATGCTATGTAAAGCTATAGGAAGGCTTTATCTAATCATGCTTTGCTTGATCTGAGGTTTTCAAGTTTTTTCTCATTAGGAGTTGGAGTAATTCCTCAAAAACTTTAAGAAAGCTTCCCTAAGAATGTGAGTTTTGAAAATATGTTGATATGCTTTATGTTCTGAAACATAAAGTTTTGAGAAAGGGGAGAAAAAAAATTAGATGCGTTTTTTGACAACACTGTCACCAGTGAGTGGTTTATGTCACTTAAAGAATTGTCATGAAAAGTATTAGCAAAAGAAGGTTTAATAAAAATTTGAAAAAGCAGACAAATTTTGTCATGTTCACTCTACTGCTTACTGCATGAACAAAACTTATTCAGTTTGCATGGCCACATTTGGTAGTGAGGATGCTACAAGGCTGACTTCTGGGGAAGTCTGCTGAAAGCTTCCCCCATGTACGACAGAGCTAATGCCAGCTGGGTCCAGGATGGATCTGCTGCTGTCCAAGGCCTAGATAATCAGGAATGATAGTAATGCCTCTTAATTACCTATTTAAGAAGAAAAAAATATTGCATGAATGTAATTGTGACCAAAGAAGAAAGGAGAGAGAACATGTGAGAAGAATAGCTCTGGAGACACCAAAATCAGTGGAGGAGAGGGAGGAGGTGCTCCAGGCACCAGAGCTGATTCCCCTGCAGGTTGTGGTACAGACCATGGTGTAGAAGCTGTGCCCTTGCAGCCCACGGAGAACCATGGGGATGCAGAGATCCCCTGTAGAGGTGCACACCCTGCAGAGAGCGCATGGAAGAGGTGCACACCAGAGCAGGTGAGTGCCTGATAGAGGGCTGTGAACATGTGGGAAGCCCATGTTGGAACAGGCTCCTAGTAGGGACCTGCAGTTCCATGGAGAGGACAGCCCATGCCGGTTTCCTGGTAGGGCTTGTGACTCTGTGAGGGACCCACACTGGAAAACACTGTGCCTGAAGAACTGCACCCCATGGACAAGTCACCCATAGGGCAGTTGTTTGTGGAAAACTGTTACCTGTGGGATGGATTCATGTTGGAGGAGTTTGTGGAGTACTGTGTACCCACGCTGGAGCAGGGGAAAGATTCCTCTCCCTGAGCAGCAGAGAAACAACTTGTGATGAATTGTAACCTTCATTCCCCATCTCCCTAAGCCACTGAGGCAGAGGAGGTAAAGCTAGGGAGAGGGGTTGGGGTGTCAGATAGAAAACACCCTGGCTCAATGAGCCTCTTAGAAGGGTTTAAGGGTGTTTTTAATATACTCTGAGTTATCTGCACAGGAGAAATACCAATGAGATAATTTCAAGAAGTCAAAACAAAAACCAAAAACTTTACTGGCAACTTCAGAAAATCAGAGAATGTTGGCAAAAGCTTAGAGCAGCATTTAATCAACATAAGACACAAAACACAAAACATCAACTTAGACCATTCAACTTCACAAATTGTCCAATTCTAGGTTACTCAGAACTCCAAGAAGAAGGAATTAGAGGAAGAAAGAGAAAGAGAAAATGACAGAAAATATATAGAACAGAAAAATTATAGCTACCCATCCTGGTTCCAGTGTTGTTCAGCTGATAAAAATTCCAAGAGGAGGTAGGGCCAAGACCTGCTTGCCTTATGTCCTGGGTTAAATACTCTTTGGCTTTCCTGGGCCATTTCCCCAGGTGGGACTTCTGCTGATTTGGCTTCTCTGGGGCTACACTGGAGCTCCAGGGGTGGGTGTGGACTATTGCCTGGGACTGCTGCCCACTGTGGAGTTGGAATATAGGCCCAGAGAGATGGCTTGTGCAGAGCAGGGCATTGCCTCATCAGAGCAAGGTCCAAACTTCCCACTTCCCCACACACGTGCCCAAAACTATTTAGCCAGCAATCCTTTCATTCTATCACAAAGAGGAAAGTGTTTTAAAGATTTGTTTATTTCTCATTATCCTGCTCTAGATTTTGTTAGTTATAAATTTGATTAATATCCCCAGTATGAGTCAGTTTTGCCCATGATGGTGTTTGGTGACTGATCTCTCCCAGACCTTATCTTAATCCATGAACCCATCATTATATTTTCTCTTTCCTGTCCAGTTGTGGACGGGAGAGATAGAGTGGCTTTGGTGAGAGCCTGCCCTCCAGCCAAGGTCAACGCACTACAAACATACAAAGGAAAATCAAACTAGAATCAATTTATAATGATTTGCAGGAGGTCAGAATGAAAACAGTAAGGATGGAAAAGGATAAGGGTGAAAAGGGATAAGAGATACCCTTCTGTTGGATCACAAGGTGCAGGGGATCCCTTTGCCAAACAGGCTCAGACTTGACAATTTATGTCTAAAGGATTTGGCATCTTTTAATCAATCAACTAATTTAACATTTTAAAAGGAATTCAATAGAATTTACTACAATTAAAATGGTGACAATTATAGATCTGACATGACAATATTTATACTATGTTTGCTATAGACCTTTTAAATCAATTCACACACACTGGCAGACAGAAAAAAAGAAGTATGAACAAAGATAAGGTTGTCAAAAATTCCCCTCAAGTGTCATTGAAATGTGGACTGCCTTGCTATTCAAAATGGATGAGGGTTGAGCCGTGAGGAGCAGGGGTATCAGCCCAGGCCTTGTCAGCATTTGGTGATGGTCCTTTTGAGTATCATAAACTTGAGAATTTGTGAGCTCTGAGAGGTGTCCTGCTAAGACAGAGGTGTTGGTGCATACCTCTGTATTCCAGAAGAACTCAAAGGGCCTCACTTAGGACTGTTTGCAGAATCACGAGATTTTTGACTTTAGGCACCTGTAAAATTTCCATTCTCAGGTTGGTTACTGGAGTTGCCAAAACACATGCATTCGCCCACGCTATTGTGAGAAGACACAAGGTTCTTGATATTCTGGACATAAGGAAGGAAAAAATCAAATTTCTAGCAGATGTTTGACTTCAAAAGATGTCAAAAACTTGTATGGTTCAGGGATGCTGAATAACACAGGACTGTGGGCCAGTTGAAACAACCAGCACTCCCGATACTTATCCGAGTCTGTCACTTCCCAATGTGTCATAGCTTGTATGCTTGTCATTTTGTATGCTGCAACCTCTTCAATTTACAGCATGGACTTTGTCAGTCTGGCAAAATGACTGAAATGACAGCAGATAAACTGAGCAGGAATACCCAGTGAGAAAGAATTTTTCTTCCTTCTGTTGTATCTTCTTATAAAGTGGCTTTATAACAGCTGGGGCTACACATGAGGTATATTGGTGGACCTGGATCCATTAGTCCAATATTTGGACTAATAGATTATTTATTTCCAACATCTGGAAAGTAGTATGATTGTGCTGGAGGCACCTAAGTTTCCTATGTTGTCAACACATGAAGCTGTATTTGAGCTTGCTGGTAGAAGTTATTGGGAGACCAAGACAAAGCTTTCCTGTGTTGTTTCAGAAGAGAATGTGGGCCGTGAATTGCCACTGTTAAATTTGGCAGAAAGTCAAAATAGAGAGCCAATCTTTTAAAATGTAACTGTCCCTAAACACTTGGGAAAAATATAATTCAAAGCCCATTTTCTGCAGTTGCAGTTTTAGTTATTGAATGCTAACTTTTGTACTAATACGATACCTCTGCCTTTGCCTTCCCTCTTCCACACTCCTTGTTACTGGGTTGCAGATACTTCACATATTGGATGTAGAGATTTGCACAGACCATTCCTTTTGTCAAAATTGTAGGTGAATTAGGTGAACTTTTCTTGAGTTGCACATCTTAGAAATAGGTTGTGAAAAGCATCTATCCTTTTGTGTCAATTCTATGAAATAACATGCCTTAAAAGTTTGCTCCTTTCAGAAGAGTTAACTTTGAAAAACCATGATTTTTAGGAAAAATCACACATACAGGCTTTCAGGTCTAGCAATTGAAGGTTCTTTTCCCTATGAAGAATGGCAATAAATGCTTTTTAAATTGAAGAGGAATTTAAATTGAATCAACCATGATACTGGGTGCACCAAAAACATCAAGGAAACCTTAATCGTTTGCTTTTTGGAGACAAAAAGGAAATTTGCTAGGTCCTTTATAATGTTCTCCTAAATATATATTTTGGACATTATGGTCATCTAAGCATACCAGTTTTCCTCATGCTTTGAAATTGAACAAGAAAACCTTTAATTTATTTATAAGAAGAAAACCAACTCTGAATATTGCATGACACTCTCAAGTCTACTTTGTATTATACATAATTTTATGCTTGGGCCCTTTGCTAAACTAAACTAGCATATTTCTACTAGTCTGTGGATAGTGATAGATTTGCATCTGTTGGTTACCTCTGAAGACTAAGCTACTGCAGTCAGCCACCATACATTTTGGAGTAGAATAGCTTCAGACCGATGAAAAACATCTTATCCAGCCTATTCCTTCCATCTCCATACACTGTCCAGAAGAGAACTCTATTGGCCCTGAAACTTCTTATTTTGAAAAGAGATTAAAAGCTAGCATAGAAGGAGAACTTAAAATAGCTATTGACATTTTGCCCTTATTTATGATGGTAGTAACTTCAAGTTTTGAGGCAAGCTGCTGTGTAAGCAATAATTTAGACCTATNGAAACAGTAGCTGAACAGGACAAACAAGAAGACATTTGTGAAATAATTCATTGCAAAATGTCAGATCTTTTCCTTTGCTGAACTTTCACAGCCTTTTGAGAACAAATCTTGGCTGGAAGATTTTTACATGATAGGTGAATGGACTATGTAAGAGAGACAAGTGTGCATTCTCATATCTGTATCAAAATGGGTGTTGAATCTCATTTCCAAGTTTCAATACTTACACTTGAATGAGGATCTGACAGTGGTGGAAATCACTGTTTTGTTACATTTTGGAGGAAATAGAATGTAAAGCAACCTCTTGTGTAAACTTTCAACAGAAAATATATTTACTGACTTCAGAAAGTCCAAATAACAGGTACAGCACTAAATGTCAAATTATGCTAAGTCTCTGTTGCAGTCTTTATAGCAGTCGCTCTGATTTAGATTAGCAGAGCATCTGTCTCATGGCTTTGTTACCGTGTCATAATCAATATTTGTCATTTTCCTACAGGAGACGTCTTCCCTTGAGATCATTTACAACCTTATAGACATATTTGGCCATCATTTTAAATAAAAAAAAACTTGCAGATCTCACTATTGCCAACTCTTTCTATCTTCACCAGACAAGATAATTTTGAATTATACACAAGGGCCAGATTCTTATCTCATCTGTGCCACAGGAGTTACCTGATATCTTCCAGTATCAATAGCACTATAGTAGTTTAGAACTTCCTTAGCTTTCAGAGCCCTCTAGAGTCCAGCTGAAATGGAAACCCCATCCCTAATTCTTTCAAAGATATCAGGTTAAAGGATTATCCATGCTATGGCTCATTTATATTTTTAGATTTAAAATGCCAGCATCTTTTCATAAGATGACACTGAGAGGTTGTACAGTGGAGCCTGAAGAAAGCTTCTAGGTTTGGTGATTTCAGTGTAAATCATGACATAAATATGTCTAGACTTACTTTGTAGTAAATAAGTCAGATGAGCTAGATGACTTTAAAGTAAATACACAGGAAGCATCAGACCAAGCAGAGAAGCTGTGTTCATAAGTCACCCAGACTGATGGCATTTGCCTGGGAGCCCTCAGGGAACTCATATGTGAAATTACAGAACTGCTGACCAAAGCATGCAAACTGTTCAAACACGGTCTGGGACAGAGGCCTGGATGACTGCCAGCTGCACTACTGTAGCCACAAAGTTTCTAGAGGGTACCCTGGAAACTGCAGGCTGGCTAGGCTGACCACTCCTGGTTACCATTCCAGTCTAGAATGAGGAATGAATTCTCTTGTTCCAGAAGTGAACAAAGGCTTTTGGGCAAAAGAGGCAGCAGGGCTTGTGAAAAGGGCCATCTGGTCTCACTGATATATCAGAGTTTTGTGGAAGTGTCAAGAGCGCGTAGATAGAAGTGATCCACTGCATTGTGCACTGCAGTTTTAAAAAAGCTTCTGGTAATTTTCCATGCTATAGGTTCTGGAGGAGCTACAAGAGGGATTTTGATGTGAAATGCTAGATGTACATGTGTACATGGGGAAGGTGCCCAAGTCAAGGGACTCTTCAAACATGCAAATTGTATACAGCTTCATACAGCATTTTCCAGCTTATGTCTGCATAACCATGAAATTAGCTTTAATGGTTATGCAGACATATTTCATCTCTCATTAGTCAGACTGCCTAAAAATCGCCGGCTAAAAATAAACTGGACATGTTATAAACACTATTACAGTGTCCTGACTGCGTCATCCATCTCTTATGAGTCTCTATGAGCCTGTACCATCTCTCTCTGTACTGCTTCTTTTCCCTTCCTGGGTATGACACAACTGTATGACCTTACACCAGCCTGACATGAAAACAGCAAAGCTGTGGAAAAGAGCTGCGAGAAGCCCTCATTGACAGCGACCCTTGTAAGTGAGGAGCTGCATCTGTCTCCCTTGGTGTGACCCTCAGCTACCCACTTACCTGGGAGAGCAGGCTGCTTGTGCTTCACCAGTCACTGCATTTACCTACAGAGTGTGGAGAGGAAATTTGTGATTCACATCAATAGCAATATGCTCTCTTTGTTCTTTTAGGTCCTTACAGAACCACATTTTAAAGTAGATCACCATTAACTTTGTTTTCTCCATATTTCAGTTACTCAGGTTAAAAGCAATGAACTTAAAAGACTGTAGGGTGTATGAATTTTGTCAGAATAAGAGAGAGTGAAACCCTGCAGCTAGAGATTCCAGCTTTGTCTATGCTTTGAAGTAGAGGAAGTATCCAGATGGGAGTATGTGTAGCTTAGGGCTTTTTTCTCCCATTGACATTCATCTGAACAGCCACTGGCTACCTCTCCTCAGTTCCCATTCACAGAGAGATATGCCTATGCCCCTGAAACTTCAATATATAGACAGACTGTTCCTGACCATGTGTCATTATATTGATAATGGAAGGAAAACAAAGATTGTATCTGAAAAGTAGTCATGCAACAGGCTGACACAACGTAAAGAACTGCAATTATCTCTGCATGGTTTTGAAAAGAATAAGGAATAAATAGTGTTTTTTTCTATCACTAGACTGAGTCTCGTGCTTTTTTAGCAGTCTGTCTGGAATATATCCAATGACATTGTCCTGAAAAAGAGCAAGAGGAGTGAAGACCTAAAGTCCCTTTCTGTCAAGCTTGAAAAAAGATCTTTTTTGTTGCCCGTGTATACTGAGAACAATATGAACAAAGAGAATATCTCTTACAGGATGGTGTCAAACTGCATCAAGCAAAATAACTTGAAGGAATACTTTCATGTTATATTATCATGTGTTCCAACATGTTACCTCGTGCATATAGAAACAGAGGATTTATTTTTCTTCTCAGGGAGGGGGAAAACCTCCACTGCTCAAAGCCCTTTGTGCTGAAAGTTAGATTATTAGTGAGTATTTGGAAAAGGAGAAACTTTATATAAATACATTATCACTGCAGTTAAAAGAAAGTGCAGAGCATAGTATTTGAAGACAGAAAAAGTGGGATAATTGATTTTTTTAGGATTTTTAGGATTAAATGCACATGCATGGAACCAGATCTGACCTGAAATACCAAGAGTGTTAATTTAGAACAATTCTTTGAAAATCCCCATGACTTATGGTAACTTCATGGCTCAGATCATAGCACATCTGAGTATGAACGTGAGTAGAAAAGTAGTGAAAAAACATCAACACTTCTCCTTATTTTGAACCTGAAAAGACCTTGTAAGAAAGCAACATCTACAGAAAGGAGGAACACCTGTTTCAGAAGTTATAGATGCGAGATGGGTTGTAGAGCCCCATCCTCACCCCTGTGAACTGTGCAGCACACCCTACCCTTGGAGACAGGTGTGGTCATACAGAAATGAATGTTCATCAGGAGTTTCTGGGTGCAGAAGGGAACAGTCACACTCTGTACATGCTGCCCTGCATTCCACCAGTCAAGGCAGAAGATTGATTAGGGCACCTATATTTGTGTATTTACAACTCATGGCATGAGGATGCTCAAACATATTTTGATGCAGCTTACAGATACAGTTCCTTGAACATATTCATTACATGAGATATATCTGACTTTCTATCAGTTACATTCTAGCTGTAATACCCACTTCCATTGGATATGAATATGAATATCAATTTTTTTTTCAACATAGTAGTAGGAATATGATTTTTAAAGAACTTGTAGCACAGACAAAATCAACAACTTAAAAAACAGTTAGCTTATGTTATTTTGTCATCATGGTGGTGTTACCTACTCTGTCCATGCTTCCATACCCAACCATTTGTAAAACTTCCTAATAGAATTATTTTTACATTTAGATTATTAGACATCTGGGATAAAGGAATAACTTTTATTGTATTTCTTGATAGCACTTAGCTCTGTGGGGTCTAATGTGGAATAGAACTGAAAGATACTGCTGTAAAACAAAGTATAAATAATTGTAAAGGTAAAGAAGACCTGTTAACACTTTCATTTCCAAAACACTTCAAATGTCTTACACCAAAAATAGGTAGGGGTACTTACTCCATCATGCTGTAGAGATAAAGGGAAGGTTGTTATGAACTTCAGATTTCTTCAAATAATTCTTCAGACATGCAGCATTAATATCCCCATCTGGTTATATTCTCTAAAGAACACTTTGATCTTCTTTTACCTTAAAAAGTTGTGAATTTAGACCATTCCTTTGCAGCATCTTCTAAATCTCACTAGAAAGGAAACTCTCCTGATATTTGGCCCAAATTTTGCCCGTCCTCAATTTAATCTTTTCTACTTCTAAACCCTTGAATGCCTCCATATAACTCTTCTTGATAGCTGTCATTCCTCTACAGATGAATTATTAGGTGGCATTGTTTGATCCTCTGAGCTTTTTTTTATTCTTATACCTCTAAGAATCTTTCTTTCACCATCTTTCTGCAATCATTTGTATTTCTACTCCTTCCACGTTAACATCATCTGAAGAAACCAAATTTCCATGTGTTTTTTTCTTTTTTTTTCCCTGTGAAGAACATTTCTAGGCATGAATGATAAATTTTATACATTCTTTCTGTCTTATTGGTATGATATGGCTCCCTGGATGAGAATGACAGGCTTCATAGGAGGAACCAACATGAATACAGGGAAGAAAGCAATGGTAATAAAGACCTACAATTTGGAATCAGTATTTAATTGGTAATGCAAGTGGGAAAGAAGGACCTCAGACAAGCATTTTGAGCGAGTTAAACAAAAGGCTGCTCCAGGCCCCCATGCTGTATAGAGCTTTACCAAGCTGTGTAGAGCTTTACCAAGCATAAAGCCATTCTCAAACAATGAAGATCTCGTTAGAGAACATGATAAGTATGTCTCAGGTGACCAACCCCAGTTCCACTAGACATTTATCTCTTGTGTCAGTCATCTTCATCTTTACTCTGTGGTATTACACTTAATTTTAAGAATTAATTGCAAATATCACTTTTCTCATTAAATTATTACAGGCAGAAAATTCCTACACAGGATCTGTCATAGTATTCTCATATGGCAATTCTGTCAAAAAGTAACAGCTACAGTTTGTTTTTGTAAGCTGCACTTATTCCTGATGTCTCTGCTATCTTCCAAATGGCTAGAAACTGTTGTTCATTCCAGTATTTTAAAAGGGATTGAAGCTAGAGTTTCTTGACAGTAATTACTACGATCTTTCTCTTTTTGAAGGCTGACACCACATTTCTTTCCTGTTATCTACCAGTACTTCTAGCCCAGTATCATTTATGGGAGCAGCAGGAAGAACAGAATTATAAAGACTTAGGAGACGAATTCCTGCTTCAGGAGAGTTGCCAAAGCTGTGCTGGGGATGAAAGTAAGTTCATCTGCTGCACTAGGAAAGGATCTCTCTCATGCACATGACAGGAGAGATGGATGTAAAATGCTGTGTATGTACATTGAGTCTTTTTATCTGACTCCTAATGACCAGTCACAGTCAACTTCCTTGTCTGTTTCTCTGTAGAGCTCAGGTGTAGTTTCTCAGAGATGCAAAACTGAAGACACAATGGAAGTATCACAAGTCATTCAAAGCTATATCCAGTCATCCCAGGCTGCAGGATAATCACAGTATTTAATCTCTTAACTCTTTTTCAGTTTCTGTTTCATAGGCAATACTGTGCCTTTTATCTGGAGTGCTTCCGGTGACAGGCTTGTTTTAACACACAGTTTTGTTGAAGCAGCTCTCTGCTTCTCTCTGCTGTTGTACCTTCATCTCTGCCCACTCTTACTCCAGAATAGAATAATGGGTTTTTCACCACTGGATGTCATGTCCTGCAAGTGTACGCTGTTCCAGGTCAGTTGGTGATCTGCACTTTGGGCTCTTCGGATCAGCAAATTTCTGTGCTTCTTGAGCTGTCCAGATCTCCCCTCCTGTATTTTTTCTTTAAATCACATAGTTCACCCTNTCTTTTTCAGTTTTTGTTTCATAGGCAATACTGGGCCTTTTATCTGGAGTGCTTCCGGTGACAGGCTTGTTTTAACACAGTTTTGTTGAAGCAGCTCTCTGCTTCTCTCTGCTGTTGTACCTTCATCTCTGCCCACTCTTACTCCAGAATAGAATAATGGGTTTTTCACCACTGGATGTCATGTCCTGCAAGTGTACGCTGTTCCAGGTCAGTTGGTGATCTGCACTTTGGGCTCTTCGGATCAGCAAATTTCTGTGCTTCTTGAGCTGTCCAGATCTCCCCTCCTGTATTTTTTCTTTAAATCACATAGTTCACCCTTTCCTCCAGCTGCAGCCCTAAAACATAATTTGTTTCAGTGCCTTTACATGATGCCACACAAAAGACTAACTTCAAGCACATGATCATGAAGAAGAATACTTCCTTTGGGATGCCTGTATCCAGTTACTGTATTTTTACTCCGTTTTTTCAGTAGCAACAGCTCAGCTGCTGGTTTGTTGTTGGGTTTTTTCCAAATTTTTTACTTTAAAAAATGGATAAATGCTCCCTAATCTCCAGCTCTTGTTCTTTGGTTACTGGTTGTTGGCTCGTGAGCTTTAGCCTTGGTTAGACTTATTTTCTTAATTAGTCTCACCACTGAAAATTGTAATCAAAGATCTTCCTCATGTAGTCAGCTGGGAGAGTCCTGTACAATTTATAACACACAGTACTTGACCAATCAGCAAAAAACCTACTCTACCAAACCTACTGGCACTCAGAGAGAGAAACAAACTTACCAATCACAGAAAAAGGTTTAATTTTTTTTCTGTAAAACATAAATGAATTCTAACTTTGCCTTTTTATTGTATTTGTGAACTTTCCTATATATTAACTGTCTGCCAATTGGTTTCACTATGCTGCAGTTACCTGAGCTATCTTTATAAATAATCACAAGTCAGTTCTGCCTATTGATGGCAAAATGGTTTCTGCTTCATCTGTGCAACAGAACTCATCCTCACCCTGCTTCCATAGATACTGATGCTCAACCCATTTCTGGATTTGAGGAATGCTACTATGTGAATCAAAATGATTTGCAAGAGCTGCCTGTTTTTGTGCCTACTGAAATAAATGAGATTATTTCTTTGGCATTCAATGGGCATTAAATTAGACCTTTACTGAATGGTGGAACATTCTTACAATTCAAAACAACTTAACTTAATGAGAAACACTATTTTTCAAGTGTAAACTCTCAACAGTTTTCCCTAGGATATATAAGGGCATTTGTTTGTTTTTGTTTTTTGGTTTTTTTCTTAGTCAACACTGATAAATTCATAAAGAATTCTAGACTCCTCTAGGGAGAATAGATTCAAATTAAAAATGAAAAGTTACATGGAGTTGTGTGCATTCAAAGCTTGTATTAATTTTAAATAGGTAATAGGTACTCCTAAACTTCAGAATATTTGGGAAAAAAGGAGAACTGGTATGTATTTGAGAGCAATTGATTAAAACCAGCTGCAATTACAGGGACCCATCCACCCATGTAAAGGATGGAGGATACAGCAAGAAGCAGCCTTATATCATTGTCATTCCTTCAACTACTTACAGCTTAATAGTATGGAAAAAAATAAATGAGACTGAAGAAAAAATTGAGATGAGAAGAGCAGAAGTGTGGGAGGAAAATGAACGAGAACGAGAATGTTTTCTACCTATTCTGTGTGCCAGAGAGGTCATTTATGGATTTAAAGTAAAGGTTCAAGACATTTAGGGATAAATTTATCTCTTTTTTTTGCTATCCAGAGACAAGTGGAGTTGAAGCAGGGATACAGTTTTCCTTCAGACTTCTGGGAATTAAAATTCAGATCCCAGCAGAAATGGCTAAGGCTTCTGTTACTGCTCTTGAACTTTCAATTCCTGGCCTGAACTCACTTCTGGGTACTGCTAGCATCCAGAACCCAGCAGAGGAACTACCTGATAGGAAGTTTGGAGAGAAGATGACAACCACTGAAGGCCATAACCTCAATGATTTCACGTAATTTCCAGGCAAACCCAAGTGGCACCTTTGAGAGGCTGAAAGGCAAAGGTTTGGTTAGGGCAGCTCATAGGGCAGGATTGCACTGGTTTCAGGTGTTTTCTCCTGTGGGATCACTGCCAAAGCTTAAAGACCGACCTCAGTCAGGTGGTGTAGAAAAATGGATGTCCTTGCTGCTCTTGTGGGCATGTTACCCCTGCATAGAGGGATTTAGGGACCTAAATCTTACTGGCAGCTTTAGAAATGTAGTCCTGCAAGCTCTGACTGAGTAATTACATTATTTTGCCATCTTAAGCAGAAGATCCTGTCACTGTCCACTGCTACCAAACCCCCTTTCTTCACTGCTGATACAGCATTGCAGGCTTGTCTTGGAGGGTATTCTCCTTTGGCTTGCTCTGGCAGTTGCCTCAGCCAGGTGAATTCAATCTAATGACATGAAGTATATAATCACATCTAAGTTTGGACTCAGATTCAGGCAAGGTTCAGGCGTATCAGTATTTAGGATGCATTCAGAATGATATTTAATATGAAACAACCTAGCAACTGAAGAAGCTGAGTATAAATGTTGAGTTGTATGTGTGGTTCCAACAAAGCTGTACCCTAAGATAACTAAAAGTAGAAAGCTTCAGTAGACTGTAGGCAATTTACCACTGCTGCCAATTCTAAATTACAGCTCATTCTGAATTAAGCTGGCAGTGATATATGGCATAGTAAATTTACTTGTTATGACTCTAGGACTATGACAGTTTGGGGAAAGTTGCCTAAAGAAAAACCTCACTTGTCTTAATTATTTTTTAAGATATAAGTTTGCTTGATAAAGGATTTTGTGTACTATGAAGTCTGCTTCCTTGACCAAGGAACTTCCAGTGACAAATCTTCTAGGTGAATGGAACACACTGCATCAGTACCTAGCAAGTATTTGCAGAATACATTTACATAAATGAAACATGAAAATGTAGGATTTTAGCTCTTACAGAATTTTAGAGCAATCTAGATTTCCTTTCTCCGTGTTAGATTAGCAAACAGTGTTGACTCAAATTGCTTATTTTTTATAATTGAAATATCTTTGAGTTTCTTCAGAACCATCACTCCAATCTCCTTTTTCCTCCTCTGATGAACTATAAACTATGCCTAATCTCTCAGTTTGTCTTTTCTTAAGTTGCACCTCTTGTTTCCTTGTGAAATGAATCTCACTTGAAGATTTATAGCAAATATGGAAATGAAATAGCATGATTTCTCCCTGCTTATTTTTTGAGGGGGGCAGTGGTAGGGGCTAGACTGGAAGAAGTTATTATAATACGCTTCCCTTGCTTTCTGGGATTATATTTCATTTTCCCTTCCAACATACTTGTGAGCTTCCAGAAAATAATATTTGCATTTTCTTTCTTGACAACTGCATTCTTGGTAGCCTCTGGCTTTTTGGCAAGTCCCCACATTTCCAAGAGTTTAGGAAAGTGTTTACAGGCTTGATCAAAAATTAAAAAAAAAAAAAACCAAAAAAAAACAAACTGATAAAACCCCCTTTTTTGATCCTACACTTTTCCCCTTGTTAACCTGGTTGCAATTCCACTGCACAAATAGGTGAAATGGCAGCAGCGAAAAGTGTAGAATATTATGGCAGGCAATGCCATGGGAATGAGTGCTGAAGGCAAGAGAAGGTACTAGTGATTTTGCTACCAGGGAAACCATGGCATGGAAGATGATCTCTATAATCCAAAAGAGTTATTTAGTAATTTGCAAGCATCAAAAGTGATAATAGAATTTCCTAATCATATTTAGGGGTGTGGTGTCCTGAAATATAGTGAGAATTAACAGATAACTACTGCAAAAGGGGATGTCCTTTACCCCTTTTCCACTCCCACATGTTATCCATGGTGGTGCTCACTTTATCCTCTTTGACAGCCTCTTTAATTCACCAACTCCAGTGGGAACAAAAAGAGAACTGAACATTTTCTGTTACAACAGTAAGTCAAAGTGGCTCACAAAAGGTCTAATGAGCTCTAGAGGTGGAAAGGGGAGAGCACAGGGTGAGGGAAACAGGGAAGAAAAATGATAGAAATATTGGTGAGGGAAGGAAAGGGTTAGGACAGAATCAACCATAGTTTGGTGTCAGCAAATTTAAGATTGGTGCTGCTGCCTATGAATTGTCTTATGGGGTAGCTAAATAAATTGACTCTATTTTTCTCTGTGAAGTTTGGAGCTCTATATTATGATATATGATAACAGAAAACCAGCAATGGCAAAGTGCTGTAATTCTATCAAGTACCTTGTGGAAAAATTTTCTTTAATAAGCGTCACCATAAAAGCAAACAGCAGAATTCATCCACAAATTTCAAACAAAACTGCCATCACATGCATCTGGGGCCAACTCTTGTTTATACAGAGAATAGCCAAGGCCTCTGGGGATAGTGCAATTCAAATACTAAATAAAAAGATCAGACGACCTCAGAATGAGGGACGTAACTGCATTCAGAGGGCTGGACCTCCTCCCAGGCCGAGGGAGTGTGATGCCCTGCTAGGAAGCTGATTGCTCTTCCTTTTCTTCCATCCCTCTGACCTTCCTCCTGAAGAAATGACAAGAGCATTCATGGCTTGTAATTGTAATTATGACTAACCCAGTATATTGGAGGAGTAATGAATTCTGCTAAGGTCTCAACCTTTTAGTCCCTCGTTCCCTTGTACCTATGGTTGTGGAAAAAAAAAAAAAATAAAAACATTGTTGGGCAAGTTTTGATGTACAGTTTATGTGGTGGTGTTGTTTGTTAGTTAGTTTGTTTATGGCATTTTCTGGTTCTTTTTTGTTTGTTTTGTTTTGCTTTTTGTCATGGGAAATATAAATACAAAGGCAATCTAGGTTTATAAATTAAAATAGATTGATCAAAACTTTCTATTAGATTCAAAAGGGAATTTGCGTATGTGCTAGATTTGTGGATTTAAAGGTAAGCACCATTTTACATACTTGCCAAGGAAAACTGAGAAATTCCAAATGTAATTGCTTAGTATATTAGTTTCTTGATTATTTCAGAAAAATATTTTTACAAACCCCAAAAGCTATTATTTAACATCTCATACACTATCTCATTGGAGATTATTTTCTAGAAGCCATTCAAATTCTAAGAAAGATAATAATGGTTTTAAAATTATTTAATTTAGTCAAGTACCCAGTTTGAAACCACAGAAGTAAGGTCAGGATATTTAATAACTGACCATGTTTTTGTAGTTCTGGAGAGTAACATTAACTATAGGGTAAGTGATTATTCCTTAAATAATTGAATCCCTGAATTACTGGTTATTTTCTGCTTGTATATGCTGTAATATAAAAGAATCTCAATCATTCTATCATAGCTATGGTTATGTGATATTCTTATGGAATGACTGAAATGGTAACTCACTGGATATTTTGACACCTCCTCTCACTGACTTGCTTCCAACATTCTGGTCATCTTCTGGGTGGAGAGAAAAGTTAAATGGCCTTGCTCCTTTCCTTAGCTTAAGAATAAAAATGGACCTGAACCAGCAGTAAGCTTATGTGTGTTACTCTTGCACTGAAATATGACACTGGCCTTGAGCACTGCCACGGATGGGGAACCCACAGCTCCTTTGGGCAACCTGTTCCAGTGCCTCACTACCCTCAGAGTAAGGAATTTCTTCCAGTTATCTAGTCTAAACCTAACCTCTGTCAGATTAAAGCCATTTCCCCTTGCCCTAGTGAAAAGCCCCTCTTCAGCTTTTGAGGAGGCCCTCTTTAGGTACTGGAAGGCTGCTGGAAGGTCTCCCCAGAGTCTTCTCCAGGCCAAACAACATCAACTCAGTCTGTCTTCATAGGAGGGCTGCTCCATCCCTCTGATCATCTTTTTGTCCTCTTCTGGACTCACACCAACAGCCTCAGTGTCCTTTCCATGCTTGGGGTCCCCAGAGCTGGATGCAGCTCTCCAGGTGGGAGTCTCATAAAAGCAAAGTAGAGGGGGAAAATCACCTCCCTTGACCTGCTGATCACACTGCTTTTGAGCCAGAAGGTTTCTATGATAATTTTTTTTTCTTCAACATAAAATATGAATCAGCTTCCAAACTATAGACAAGCTCTACGAGCTGTTCAGCCTCACTTGGTGTTTAACACATAGTTGGATGTTCCTGGCAATGTGGACTACATCAGGAAATTTATAACCATGTTGGAAGCAAGAGATTGGTGGTTATTATGTTTCTTAGATGAGAAGGAAAAGATCAAAATAAAGCATTAAGCTTTTTGTCATGAGATGAGGGAGCAGGTGTAACTAGGAATAGATGAACACTTAGTTCTTAAGCACTAACTCCCAATCAGAGGAAGATTTAAAAGTCTAATTGTGAAACAGAGAAATAATACATCCTGCACATGCTAGTTATTCTGCTGCATTAAAACAAGTAAGATATTTGGATTTTCAGAGCCCAGCATAGAGAGATGCTGAAAATTTGTGGCTAGACTAAAATATTTGGAGTAACCCCTGGAGTTGGGAATCTGAAGGATGCACCTTTAGACTAAACCCTCAAGCATTATGAGGTTCTAAGGACCAAATCTAAACCAGATGTTGTATTTTAGCAATATATTTGGGGATCACAGATTTTCCTATGAGGACCTCTTGGCAGTTCAGGTCATTTACAAAGATACTTGGGAAACTTCAAATCAGAAAGCAAATTCAAGAAAACCACTTCTTTTGATTTTCCTCCTGCAGGGAAGCCAGACACTCTTTCTAGGTCTGGCTACTAAAAATTAAGTTTCACCGTAAAATAGAAGTGTTTTCGTTTTGACTTTAGTGAGGTGTCATGATTTCCTACCAGACTACCCTCATATCCACGAAAGACTGTAAAGGAATAGAGATCTATCCTATGTTTACTAGGCTTGAATATAGGATGAAAATTCAGAAACTACATTAATTTAGGAAAACATTTCAGCAGTTTATATGCTGAGGAGGGAAAGCTAAGGTTTTCACCCTTGCTACTTTCCTAGGTTGTATTCTAAAACTTTCCATGTTCAATTCAGCCAGGTTGCCTTGGGATTCCTGATTGCATTTTGAACATTGCAGGCATCTTTACATTTTCCCTACTCCAAGATGCCAAACTTTACCTCCCTGAAATGTAAGAATTCATAGGGAGATGGTTTTTGCTGTGCTCTTAAGCAGATTTCAGATACTTTTCAAGGATACCAGCAGTCCAATCAAATTAGAATACTTTAAGTTTAATAAAAGGCAAGTATGCCACCACTTACCTATCAATGAATTCCATGTGAAGAACAGGTTCAAGATTCTCAGGGATCCTTAATATAAGTGATCTGAAGTTTTGCTTAACCCTAAAAAGTGTTGCACTGACTCTAAAAATCACAAAACCATATTAAGTATTTTACTAGTGACATGTCCTGAGACATGTGTCTGACACAGGATTTGTGAAAATCACATTTAAGCTAATATTAATAAAATAACTCATCAAATAGAAAAGAATGTATTGGAAAGGAAAGTTATAGGACTTCAATTACCATCCTGAAACAACCAAGGAAGCATCAATTTCTTGTGCAACATTCGTTACTGAGATGCATGTAAACCAGAATGAATTAGGAATGGGGTGATTAAATCTTGCCCCCTATATTTCAAAGTATCATTGACTCAGAGGTGGAATTCTCAGCTCCATTTTGGCAGTTTATGTAGACTGACACATCACATGCATTTTTTTAACTCAGTTTTTGTTTGTGTGAATTATAACTACTCTGACTGACTGGCTGCTCTGTAATGTAATGGACGTAGACAAAGGCTGCCTAAGGTAGAATACTTTAGGTCAATTAATATATCAGCAGTATCTTGTTCCTGGGTTAATCATTGGACTGAACCTTTACTTTGCATTTAAATGTGGCCCTGGCCATAAAAATTACTCAAGAAAATGATGTTTTAGTTATCTGTGTTAATTCTCTTCCCAAGACATACACATTACATTTGCTCAGTTTGTAAGTCATAACTTGATTTTCCAGGTGTCAAAACGTCATGCTCAACTTGATATAAAGAAAAAAAATCTAGCTGTGATATCTCTCCATCTACACATCACTAACTACAGTCATAATTCTGAAATTGCAATTAAACTGGTAATGTGGCTTTGGGGTTATTGAGAAGGGGGGTGTTTTGNGGGGTTTTTTTTTTTTTGGGTTTTTTTTTTTTTTTTTTTTTTGTGGATGATGCACAAGGCAGAATTAACATCTATCTTGCCTTCCAACAGGAATTACTAATTGTATTATTTGGTGTTGTCTGTAACTACCCCATAATTTATATGGGAAAGGGTTCTTTCTGGTCTTTGAAACTACCAATTCACAGCTTTCCTTTCTGAAAGGGTAGAGAAGAAAAGTCAGACAGACCTTTCTGTCTGAAGGAAAGGGGAAAGACCCATTGAAACTAAATGATAATGTTTGTGAAAGAGCAAATGCCAATAACCTGGACATAGATAAAT
>WEIU01006240.1:197095-208810 GCA_013389925.1 Aegithalos caudatus | reverse complement strand
TGGTGGAGCCTTTATCCCCTTTCTTCATTTATCACAGACAAACCTTGGTGTACACGACATGAAAAAAAAAGCACAAAATCTACTTTGCAGGATATTTGTTCATCACTGAAATTATGAGGCAAGACAAAAATATTTGGATGCTTTTCCTGTTATGGAGAACTGTCCAGGCTGATGTGATGTGTACATATATTTCTTTAAGCATAGTTTATCAAATTTGAACTTGTTAAAACATTCTCAACTTCTTGAAACAAACCCCCTGAAGATAATTGTTTTTTTAACATTTACCATGCCAAGAAAAACACTTTAGCACAGAAATACTAGGGAAAAAAAAAAGAGGTAACTTAATCACATATTAATATAACAACTATTTTTTTAAACTGGAATTTGCTGAAGAATTGACATTAAGTATGCTACAAAGCAAAGCCTCTCTGTAATTAGTGACTAAAAGCTTTCAGAAGCAACATCTACCTCCAAGTAAAACATTTTTCACCTGTCTCATTATGGGTGAAAGAATTTAAGATGGATGAAAAAGTAGCTTTTCACTTTTGTTTTATTTTTCAAGCAGTAATTTTTGCCATGTGTTAACTAGACAGTTATTGCACAGTGATCCTCAACTCCTTTTCTAGGTAGGGCTTTAAGGAAAGAATATTTCTGTGCTGGCATAGCAAGCTTTCTAATTTTTTTCCAAGTTATTACTGGTAGTACTTGAGTACACAGTTAAGGACCCCGCATTAGAGCATAACTTTCAACCCCATAGGGCTTAAAGCAGTAGGCAAGAGACAATGGAGAGACCTGAATGACCCACTTCTTGGGTCTTAACAAGGCACCACTTGCTGCAGAAAGAGGATAGTCCTGTCTGGAGCATTGCTGTGGCTCAGCACATTGAGCCACCACTGGCAGCTTTATTTCAATATGAAATTATGTTTGAAAGACAGAGCACTGGGAACCAGCCTGAGTACTCTTTACAAATGAGGAGATGCGGTGAATGCTTTTCACAGCAGAGAATTGGGAGCCAAGCGTCTGTCACAGCAGTGAAGACAGACAGTGTCACAGTATAAAAAATACTGTCTGCAGCTGCATTCTGTATGCACATCCTCAGGGCAAACACAGTGTTCAAAGCCAGAGAAAAGTAACCTGCAGTAGTTGAGGCCCCAAACAAAGGATGCCAGAATGACAAATTTTAGTTGCTTACATGGACAGGAAAGGCATTGTCTTAATAATGACAACTTATCAGACATTGCTGTTCCCTAAATGTGTGAATCCAAGGAATAAGCTTCTCTGAAGATGATGTCTGATGTTAGCCTGAACAGTGGGAACAGTAGTGGCGGTGGTGTTGCTGAGGGTTTGGTGACAAAAAATAGAAATTTTATTTTTTATCATTGAGATTTCTAGTGAACAGCTACAGACACAAGTTAAAATTTTGCCCTAGACCAAAACCTGGTCTAGAAGAGAAGGAAAGGTACAAGAATCACCAGTGCAGAGGCAAGAGGTGAGATTTCACTCACGGATGACAGTATGCAGGGAAATAAGAGAGAAGAAGAAGAGAGCAAGACTAAGGACAGGGATGTTAAGGAGCCCACACAGTTCTTCTGGGGAGGAAGACACCCAGCAGAGTACACAGCAACTACAAGTGACCTGCCACCAGAAAAATCAAAAGCATGAAGATGAAGATGAAGATGATGAAGATGAAGATGATGAAGGACACGTCCTAGGCTGAGAATTTTCTAGTCACTGGAAAACACTTTTGCCCACACAAGTTAGGATGTCATCTCAGGATGGATGAACTAATTGGTGGCTGTGGAGAAGAGGTGTGTAAAAAGAAACTCATTTGCTCTCTTTCATCCAGTGTCTTGGTGGCTTCTGAAATCAAATAAGATGAGTGCAGTAGGGACTTTCACTTGCATTTGTAATAGATGATAAGCCAAATACGCATAACATTATTGAAATTTTATTCCCACTAGGGTAACTATCAGAATGCTGACTTCCATACTATACTTGCCACCCATAATAATTTTCTTGGGCCATCAATCAAGACTAGTTCCCTGAACTCACTGGGGACACACCACTATATTTAAAGCTATTAGAAATAAAGTAAAAATTTTTCTGGCTCTGTGTGATTTGTTAACTTAGGATTTATTATTTCCATTTAAGCCACTAGGAAAACTTTAATCAGCATCCATGAAAAGGTAATCAGACTTCTTTCAATAAAACCTGCGTCAGAGCATTGCGTGACATCATTCCCTGGTGTTACAGGCCTGAAGAAATCATTGCAGAGAGTGCATTAAGGTCTGTCTGCATGAAGTGACTGTCACAGACATTGCCCCATAGGATCAGGCCATGTGGTGTCTATCAATCTACAACCTGAAGATAATCCTCTCTGTGCCTCCCACACTCTCTGCCTCATACCAATTTTGTGGGAGGGTAATTTCAATGAGACACTGTCATTCCTCTGTTTGCTAAATTCCCTTTGTGACTGCTCTTCATGAACAGGCAGCAAATTCATAATAACTGAATTTCTGACTGTGGCAGAAATTCAGTTTGTAAAAAAGCCAGAGATGATGTAACATCAATTAGTCTGTACAGGTGGCTGAAAGAGAATACAAGGTTTCATGACACATTTTGAACTACTTGATGTAATTTACATTTGAAACTGTGTGAAACAGAGCCATTTTGGAGGTTTGGCAATTTGTGTCCAAAATACAAGCATCTGCATTTTTTTCTTTTGAATTGCTGAATTGGAAATATCCCTGTGGATACCCAGATGTTTCCTTTTGCTAAAATCAGGTCAACAAAGAAAAAAAACAAGTCCATAATATTTCCAATAAACATTAGAAAACCTCGTACACAAAAAATAAATTTTTTTTAAAAGCAACAACAATACCAAGATTTTGTTTCTAAGTATTTTCTTTTTTTCTGTAAAGGACAATTTTTGAGCAAGAATAATTACTGAAAACTTTCAAGTAGTTCTAATGCTCTAAATTAATTTTCAGATGTGATATTTATCTTTTGAGGTATAGAAGATAAAGTTTTAGATCTAGTTTAAAAGTGCTGTCAGTCAAGAATTGTTCTACTGAACTGAATGGGAAAAACCTAGTATACACCAGCTTTGAATAAAACCAGAATTTTGATTCTCTTGATTTGTTAACTAAGGTTCAGTCATTTTTAGATTCAGGCCTCTAGTAAAATTTTCCTCAGAACTCAGGGGAAGACAATTAAACTTTTGCATAAAAGTCTTTCAGTTCATCTCTATGAACTTCTTATCTTGTCTTGCTCGCAAATTGCCTGTAGTAAATTGCCCAGAGAGTTGATATATATGACCATATTGTTATTTATGGAATAATATGTCTCCAGCCTCAATTTACGGAGACAGCGAGAGAGTAAGCTTTTGTGTGCATGCACACTCTTGGCTGAGTAACTTTCTTGCACTGGACTGCACAAAGGAAACAGGATTAGTAGCTCAGTGATTGTACACTGTGAAAACTGCTAACATATTGGACAGTTTTCTTGCACAGGATTGAGGTCTGGATATCCCTTTTACCTCTCTGAATGAGAGAATATGGTCAGGACATGATCCTTAGCCCCAGATTCCTGGTGAGCAACATTATGAGACCTTGAATATTTTTCAGTAGTGAAGGGAAGAGGGAAGCTGGCAAGCTAGGCTCACCAGAGTGTATCCTCTGGGCAGTGGCATTTGGCTGGACACCACACACCTGGCAGTATGTGGACTTCCCCAGGACAGCTTCCTGTGGACCTTGTCACACCCCTCAGAATCACCAGACATTTTTAGACTTTGAGGTACACAACTCCTGCATGAAAGAGTAGTGATATTCATCCCATTAATTCCACTGCTGAGGAAGGATTTTTCTGTGTCATCTGCTTCTGAGTATTTCCCCCATCTGGTTTTAAATGAGTCAAAACAAGAGGCACATGCTCCCCAGGAAAACAATTTTCCAGCACAAATGAGCATTGATATTAGGGAAATTTTTTCATATTTTCCTCTATTCTTAGAACTATTATTTCTATGTTTGTTCACCTTGCTCACTCCTTTGTGAACAGCCTGCTTGTTATTGTAATGTTACAAATAGCACAAAGACTGAAGAATTATGAGAAACACATTTGGATTATTCATTTGTTGCCAAAATTGCCCAAAGGATTTCTATTTTATTCCTGAAATCCCCTGATGGTAATGTTTCCTTCACTTTAACATCCTGGTATTATATATGTTTTTCATCTGCTTCAGAATTAGACAGAGCAGAAGTGATACCTTCACCAATTCATCTTCACTTAGATTTTCTTCATTCGGCCTGTCAGAGACTACTGCAAAAGGGAGACAAAGCTGGAACATGACAAATAGGCATTGTGATTGTTTTCAACATGCCACAAAAAAAGTAGGACAAAATATCTTAATGTTTTCCCCTTTTCCCTCATCCTTCATTCACCAGAGATTTGCTGTCATTTATAAAGGTCAGTGGCCTATGAAGCAACTAAAAAGGCAACAACTTTTCCTTTCCGAGTATGTATTCAAGCAGCAGCAATAACATAAGCCCTTTATTAAATGCTGGATGTCTGCAGCAACAGCTAGATACAATCTGTTAAATAAAGGATTTTAGGGCATGCCTCATTTTATTTATGCCTGCACAAAAACACCTGTTTTAAAACCAGATAAAATGATACTTTGGTGTTGGCATTTTGAAACTGATGACAGTTCTGACAGTTTCTATTGCAACAATCACAGAATATTTTGAAATGGGGTCATTCAACACTGTGCACAAGGTCAAGAAAAAAATCAATAAATTATTGTGTCTCATGCTGTACCTCTTGTATATGCATTTTGCAAGTGTAGCTGATCAGCACCCTCTTCCTCTCCACAAAAAAAAAAAAAAAAAAAAAAAAAAAAAAAAAAAAAAAATCCTTATTTTCTTCATAGAGTGCTTGGAAGCTTATGACTCTGTCTTCTAAAAGGTAAAATTGGGGAGGTTGTGATGGTCACTTAAAGTAGGGAGGTTTACCTGACTCAGACCTCCATCATAGTCCATAGGTCAGATGTTTCAAGGAGAACAGTCTCCTTGTCTGCCATGCATTGCTTTTTTCTCCATCAAAATTCCTGATGGGGAAAAAAATCAAGGCTATAGAGAATACAGAAGCATGGAGCAACAAAAATGTGGTTTCCATGATGTGTTAGAAAGGTTTTTTTTCCCATTGAAATATTTCAGCTTCCAATGAAAATATTTTACCTTTGAAATCTCTGCACTTTTCCTTCCTTATGAAAAATGACTAAGAAAAGAAGGAAAAGGAAAAAATTAATGGAAAAAAAGGAAAATAAATTAATGATTGTACTTGTACTTGTCAATGGCTGATAATCTTGGTACTGTACTATCAATATACCAGGAAAGCACATTTAAAATTTAGGTGCTTAACTTTAAGTGACTAAGTTGTCCTATTTAACTCAGTAAGACTGTTCAAGTGCTTAAAGCTAAACATCCATGTACTGAGAACAGAGTGCACAGTACCTTGTGTCCAATTGAGAGAACGGACAATTTGTAGACTTTTTCTCCAAAATGTACTTTTCTGTTCAGTATAATTTCTACTCTTTAAGGTTAAAAATATGGTAAGGTTTAAGTTGATGCATTGATTTACTCTTTTGGTGGGAAAAGGCATTTTCAGGTGATGAGATTATTTCACAGACTTGTGAGGCAGGAATTCAGGAGAAAAGATCTATGGGAAAGTAGGATCCAAGAAACAGGACAAGTAAACTCCCTGGAAAAAGGAGGTCCACACATGATGCCTGCATGCCCCAAATATGAGTGTTAGGTGTTTGTCTTAGTAGTTTCTCATGAAAGCTGCTCCTAGTCTTTGGCAGATTCAGGGTGCTGTGGGAAATTTCAGTCCTGATGTTGCTTTGAGGAAAGTCTGCAGACTTAGAACTCAAGGTATGATTCTCTGATGACAAGGCAGATCTTGTTAAATATTGACAGAAATCCCTGTTTTCCTCACCTCTCCTCCCCCACCCAAACAAGACCTTTACCTACTAGCTCAGATTTTCTCACTAAAATTTTTTGACAGCTTTCTCTTCAGAAATCTGACTGCCTTTGTTATCTTTGTGCCACAAAGGCAGTTCAACTATGTTTTTGTTTTTGGTTTTTTTTTTTTTTTTTTTTTTTTTTTTTTTTTTTTTTTTTTTTGGTTTTTTTTTTTTTTTAATTGACAGGTAAATGGGTCCAATTCACAGGCAGACATAGCAGTAGCTAGTTACCCCAAAGATTAACAGGAGATTTTGGTGACTCAGTGTAGCATGTACCACCAGGAGAAGCCTCCACATTAGGAAGAGAGGAATGGTATACATCCCATGCTACAGGCACTCTTAGACTAGCTCACATGGCCTCACCTGCAGGGAAGAAAGCTGATCTTGAGTCTTCCCAGTCTATCTACATCATCCTCAAACAAAAGCTCATAGAAAAATGTCTTCATCCATATGGGCATTTATACACATGCTTAACTAGAGGGTTAAAGTCTGCTCAGACAACCCTGCAGGAGTGGTGAAATGAATACTTGTTTTATGAAACAGTTTTTATAGCCCTCCTATGAAGTAGGATAGTCTTTGGTAATGAAATAGATCCCCACCATCTCATTTTTTTGCAGTAAATTCAAACAATTTTTGAGTCAACAAGATCAGGTCTACCTCAATGTCTCAGATGATCTCCAGATTTTTAGTGTTTTAGGACTTTAGCTTATGAAGATAAACTGACATATTTTCAACAAAGACATCTTGGTTCAAATTTTAACAAGACATTTTGAACAGTAAAATAGCTTGATGAACTTTAAAGCAACACCACCACAGGCAGAGCAGGCTATGCTAGCTGTGTTTGATATCCTCACACCTCACCTGAATTTATCTAGAAGAGATTGGCAGAAAACCATGAGTTTGAATGTACCTGGCACACATCATCACTCATGACAATACAGGCAAAGGTACAGCATAGGACAATTTAAGGCAATTTAAACCAGTGATGCTTGAGATTATCTGAGGATCTTAACCTGCCCAGCTCTATGGATGATATACAGCAAGTGGGATATAAAATTTGCACTGTAATTGAAGGGTCTTATTTTTTTCTGGTCTCTTTCTTCAAGCACTGAGAGAATGGAGGACGCACCTTCAGAGAGCAGTAGGTATAAAGCCAGTATAGGATGGTTGCTGTAATCATCACTTCTTTATGGACACTGATGAATTTACATTAAAACAACATTCCAGATATGAACTTATTTTACTGTTTTTTCAGTCATTAATACTATTTGTAGTATAAAAAGCAAGAACAGAAATAAGGTCTGGTCCTTGATTTATGCATTTCAGTTCAGAACAGCTGTGCGTCAGCACCATGAGAAAAATATTGTTGAAATGACACTGGTGAGAAATTCAGAAAGAGGTATTTTAGGGAAAAACATTATTTGTTACTTTGTTTTAAGCATGTTCTCTCTTTTCAGCTGACATCAGAAAGTGAATTCACACTGGGATCCACTGTAGATCCACTATGTATCATAACCTTTAAATATATAGAGAGACTAAAATCACATAGGGGCTGCTGCAGTCTCACTAATGGATTTTTTTTCTTCATTGGTCCTTGTAACAATTTGAGAGAAAAAAAAATGAACTAATTGAATGGTTCATGTTGCAGTTATTTCATGGGAGTAAATTTCTATTTTGCAGACAGGCATCTTGAGTGCGTCTCATGTAGGTGCCTCTCACTGGGTTATTTAATAATATGTAGGTGCTAAAACTGCCTTGCAAATTTCACTGAGAGTGGTTCAGGCCCAGACTCTCAAAGGTCTGACAGATTGAGGTCTCTGTAGGCATGAAATGAAGTTTGTGCCAAGCTCAAATCCATGGAGCTAACTGCAGTATCAGTTGGAGCTGCATTACCTTGGATCCTGCATGACTCAGTACATACCTTTTAAGAACTAATGACAAAAGAAAGAAATTGAGCTTTTTTTCTTTCAGAGCATTAGGGAACCCTCTGCAGGACTACCTTCCTCTAATACAACTTCTTTCCTGCAGTTGCCATCATTGGAAACAAAGATAATAGGAAAAAGGGAAGGAATGAGATTAGACCTCCATATTTGTGACTTTTTATAGAGTACAATTTTTAGTAAACTTTTTGTCAAGCTTTTTCCAGCGAGAAATAGTCAGCACACAACTTAGGTTTTAGCTGAAATTACTCTAGTTTCCTTGAAGTATCATAATTCTTGTTACAAATATTTTTCCTTGTGAAAGGAAAGTGTAATTATTTTGCTAATATGCATGAAAATAGCATTTGAGGAACCGAAACAATATGGTACTCTTTGACTTGGAATTTACTCCCCAGCTGTTAATAACCTGCCTATGTCTCTGGTGGAATTGTGTGTGTTATTCCTGTGCTTACAACAAATTGGAATTGTTTCTGAAACTAGGAGCTGGGCCAAAGGGAAAAAAGGAAGCCCAAAACACATAAACAAACCCCTTAAAGTCCATATTGTGTATTTAAATTATTTCCCTAGAGCAGAAAGCAGTAAAAAATTGCACATGCGTCTTGTTGCATTGTTCCAAGCACTATTTAATTTTTGGAGAAAACAAAAGTTTATGACAGTTTTTTGAAATTACATTTGGAATGACATATACCCTCTATTGTCAAATAAATATTATAATGATTCGTAATATTATGTTTCCACCAACTTTTTTCCAAACCACATTCATATGATGGACCAAAATCTTATTTTGAAAGACAGTTACAAAGTGATATTGTCCCAGATATTCAGTTCATAATTTGTGGAAAACAGAGCAACTGTTGAATAATATCTAATGCCTCAGCAATTTTGACAGCCAGTTTGATATATTTATGTTTTGGGTGTTATTTTCCAATGTTAGTGACTGAAGAGTGAAGGTTTGATTTTCAAGAAAGGTATATAGCAGTCAAAATCTGATTTAAACCTACTAATGCCTACTTTTCTGAACTTCCAAGCAAAATAGAAATTAAGGTTCTGGAAATATTTATTTCATTATTTGATTTTACATTAGGCAAGCACAAAAAATTGCTTACTGACAAGGTTATGTAATTGAATCCATCACACAGTGTCTCTCAAAACACCTCTACTGGTCAATTTTTCACAAGAAAATTGACTTTACTGAACATCCGGAACATTAGCAAACTTAAATATCTCAAAGAAAAGTTTAAGAAGAAGAATCAGGACATCATCAGTACTTGCTGGCCTTATATTTTTTTCTTTTATTTCTGTGAACAGAGGCATTTCACTGGAGTAATCAGTGGTACCTACACTTATAAAGACAGGTAGGTACATGAACGTCTTTAGTGGAACTTGAACTTTTGCTCCAAACTTACATCAAACTCCTGTGTATTGATCTTATGGTATGAGCTGTCTTCTAGTACAGGAAGGTCCCATAATCTGTCTGAAGCAACATGGATTTATCTCTTAAATAATTAGTTTTGCTTCCCCCTGACTGACTTTGATTTTTTCCTATATTTTGCTAAATGACACATCCTCAGCACTAATGAAGCACACACATATATTGTGCTAGACAATTTTTCTGTTTCTGAAAACGTGACAGTGCTTCAAATTCCCTGACGGTTGATATATTGGTCAAATAAATCTTTCAGATGGGTAATAATACAGTGCACTCCATAATGTTCTTTTACATGTCATATTATTTACCCTCAGTTATCAGTGATTGCAATGATTTCTGGGGAAAAAAAAAATGCTGTTCTGTGGGTGGCTCTTGAATCATCAGCATGATCCCTGACTGGGTGACAGCAGAACTACTGTATGGAGGTGCTAAGAGAAGATGAGGAGGCAACCTATTTGAAGTAGTCCAGATAGCTGGATTAATTAAATCCCATGCACAGAATCCAGGACATAGAATATGCACTATCCATGTCCTGATAAAACATCATTTTGATAACTGAAGTAAATCTCAAGTGATGCCTAGTTTGCATTGACTGTTTGTAGAGCAGTGGAGAAAGTCAGGTGTGCTATTTACCAGTGGGCCAACCCAAGGACAGAGCTGTGCACTCACAGAAGCTGTGTAAAGGAACCCTGACCCTATTGTACTCCTGCACTTTAGATCTGGAGACAGAGAGGAAGTAAAGAAGACTTGGTTTCATGCCACAGGGAATAGAACCTCACCATTTCCTTTGGGAAGTTATTGTCTGTATGCTCCTCTGTTTCTGAGTGTGAATTGGAAGATATATGTGTACTACTCTTGAGGTTATCCCTCCCAAAAAAGGGACAGGGTGTGAACTTATCTGCCCTTACTGGGAAGGGTGTAAAAAATGTATAAAAGCAATGGAAATTCACTGCATTTTTTCAAAGTATCTACTTTTTGTGGTGCATTTGTGCAAGAGAATTTAAAAACTGAGTAAAATTATTAGAATTTCAAGATGTAAAAATAGGTCAAGGAGTAGGAATAAAATTTCTTGCTAGTAGGAGTAGGAGATATCAGTAGAGTAAGAATTTAGGTTTATAAGAATAATGTATTTAACTTTCCAAGTATACATTTTCTATGTTGTGACATATATTTGTAATTAATATTTACATATTTTCAAGGAGTCACAAAATAGTTGGACTTGGAAGGAGGATATCTAGTCCAATTCTCCCCTTGCTCAAAGCTCAAGACTTTGTCTAGTTAGGTTTTGAGTATCTCCAAGGTAAAGATGTCACCACAAACTCTCGGACAAGCCTATGCCAGCGTTTGAATTGTGTTCATGAATCTTAGCCTGAAAATGAACAGGAATAGAAACAGAAAATGAAAATTACTCTTCCATTTCTAATGTCTCATTTGAACAAAATGAGATAAAAATAATTAGCAACTATATAACTATATTTTAACCACTCTTCTTCTGTTTTAAAATAATTTCAGATAATGTTAGTAGCAAGAGAAAAACAATCCATTTTGTTGGCTTCCTTTAGTGTATGCAATGAAATTCTTCTCTTATACTGTAAATTTGGTTCCAGCCCTCGCTTGAAGATTCTGACCTTGCTGGCAGAACCCCCAGAATCTTTCCATTGATTTCAGTGGGCTTTATGCTAAAACTGATTTCAGATCTTTTAAGCAGGCATGAATTTGTCTTGCTTATATTTAACTGCTATTATGCAATTATGAGAAAACAGTTTTAATATTTAAATTAGTCAAATGCTTAATTATGGAAGTGCTGAAAGAAGAATGCTTAGCTTCATTGCACTTCAATGGCTTGCAAATTGGCAAGTGGTTGTAAATTAACTCCTGGATTTCCTTAGGTTAATCAAATCAGATTTAATGATGTCTTTGAAATCTGCAGATTAAAGGTATAAAAGTGTGCATCATAGCATGGGGTAGAATCATAGTAATAGTTGCTAATTTCTAGTTTTTTCCCTTCTATTCTCTATTCTTTTCCCATAGACCTCCAAAAAGAACAGAAGTGCAATACTTCTGGGAAGCATATCTTCAAGTGGTGCTAAAGCCTGGTCTCCAAAAAGTAAATCCCTGCTAAAGTCTTTACTTGTTTTCTTTGACCTTCTATTGCAAAGGACTTTCACATTCCTCTTTAAGTCTCATCTTGCAGCCTTCCCATCACCAATCCTATTGCATCGCCTCACATACAAGACATGGGAACTGACATATCTCTTCATTTTCTTACAAAATTTTCCATGCAGCAGATCATGTAACAAATCAGTAAACACATCTGCTAAAAA
>WEIU01006240.1:176961-197067 GCA_013389925.1 Aegithalos caudatus | reverse complement strand
CAGCATTTCATCTTGAAAAAAAAAAAAAAGGATTTAAAATACCCAATGTTTTCTAGAGATCTCTTTGAAATGTATCAACAGGTAGACAAATGATGTGATTCAAGTAAAGGGATTGGTAAATATCTTGCCTACAATTTGATAACAACAATGTTTTAAGGAACATCACCTGGAAGAGTGATTTCATATGTCTAACAAGTGTGTGTTTTGTATCTTGTATGAAACTGAATGTGAAAGAGTGCAGGAAAACCCAATGCAGATCTAAGGCGTAAATTCAAACTTTTCTCTGAATGTCATATGCAGCTGACTCAGCCTCAAGTACCTAGTAAGAAAGGCTTGGGTGCTGTCAAGGATGTGTGGACAGAATGCCTGCTACTTCCTTCCCCTCCATGCTCCCTGCTACATAAATCACTTTCTTATTAATTTGTTAACCAAGAGAGCAAACCACCTCAAGAAAAGGCAATTTGCCTTTTATATTTGTGGACAGAATTCTTACCCATCGATTTATCATCTGGCAGTTTCTTATGTTGTGGTGCTTGCTAATAATAAATAAAATTCAGGAAAATATTTCCATGCAAATTTCATTCCATTTAAGTATCATTATTATCCACCAAAAGAAAACTTTATCATTGTCTCCAGTCCAGATCTTCATGGAAACATATAAATGTCAAGAAAATCTTGTTTTCTTTCTACCTTCAGACATCATAGGTGTTTGCTCTGATTCTGCGAGAAGACATTTCCTCTTCTTGTCTCTAAACTTCTACAGTATTTCATTCATGTATATAAGCTAATTTTGTTTCAAGCAGGAAGCAATCATTTTTCTGAGGGAGGAAAGAAAGGCCTTAGTGGCAAAAGAAAATAGGTCTAGCTCTTTGCAGATAATAGCTGTTTTCACTTGGAAAAAAAATGGCAAAAACTGTTTGTTAAAAAGATGTGCGACTGCTTCCCTCTCAAAAATCTGAACTAATGTCTGCCAGTTTTCCATGGTGTGTTAAAAGGCTCTGTAAAGCCAGCTGAAGCTGTGAAGAGTCCAGGCAGACAGAATACTTTCAACACTCCAGTTAGTGTAAATTTAGTGTTCCAGCACTCCAGATTCCATGTCTATTGCATACCATATTCCTTCCAGCATATGCTCCCAGGCCTAAATGTGCCACAGAGAAATGGGGACAATACAGACATCTCTGAAGAGTAAAATCTGAAATTTATCCCACCCTTTTTATAAACTATGAATAGGCTGTCTATCCCACTCTCATTCATACAGAGTATAGGCAAATTTTGGACCCTAACATGCCCTGGAGAAAGCCCATCAAATTATTATGAAATAATGAATTGATCTGCGGTTCACAAAAGTTCCAAGATGATATACAGGCTGGGGCCTGAACAGATGGAGAGGAACCCTGGGGAAAATGACTTGCTGATGGGTGGGAGGCTGGACATGACCCAGCCATGGGCACTCACAGCCCAGAGAGACAAACGTGTCCTGGGCTGCCTCCAAAGCAGCATGGGCAGCAGGGCAGGGGAGGGGATTCTGTCCCTCTGCTCCTTTCTGGTGAAACCCCACCTGCAGTGCTGCATCCAGCTCTGGGCTCCCCAGCACAGGAGGGACATGGAATTGTTGGAGCCAGTCCAGAAGAGGCCACTAAATTGGTCAGAGGGGTGGAAAACCTCTCCTAGGGGAAAGGCTGAGAGAATTGGGATTATGCAGCCTGGAAAAAAGATGGTTTAGTTGTAACCTGATTTCTGCCTTCCAGTACCTGAAGGGAACATGCAAGAAAGACAGAGAGAGTAATTTTAGAAGGACATATAGTAACAGAATAAGGAGCAATGGATCAAGACTAAAAGAGAATAAGTTTAGATTAGATATTGGGAAAAAAATTCTTTACTATGAGATAGGGCAATGACACTCTGAAACAGCTTGCCCAGAGAAATCATAGGTGTCTCATCCCTGGAGCTGGAGTTGTTTGAGACCAGGCTGAATGGGACTCTAAGCAACCTGATTTAGTGAAAGGTAGCTGTGGCCATTGGAAGGAGCTTGGAAATAGATGATCCTTAAGGTTCCTTACAACCCAAACTATTCTCTGATTCTCTGATGTCATCCCAGCCTTGGATAGACTGTCTGAATAGTAACACTTAGGGTCTCAGTATTCTGGGATTATGTGGTATATGGGATTATGTGATAATCACCTGCATATATGTGATATCTGTGAATATATTATGTAATTGCCTGTACCTGGAAGTTGTCAAGACCTTAAGGCCTTTTTTCACACCCTCTTTGCACCAGTGACAAAGCAATAGAGATCCTCCTTAGAAAAACAAGTGGGGGGCATAAAGATTACAGTGATTACCCTCTGCTGGGATTTAGCCATATGTACAAAATAATGAAATAAAATGGTCCAGTTTAAGTGTAGAAATTCACAAAAGGAAAAAAAAAAAACCACCCCGCACAATACCCTTCAACATTGCTCTCATTATTATTCATAGCCACGAGCAAGAGTTTGTTAGGCTCTCCCTAGGTAGTCTTTTATGTGCTTTGTAACTGCATGTCCTAGCTCAGAAGCATTTGCACTCTTACAGCTCAGTAGCCCTTCATGTATTGCAGTCCTGTGACTGCTTAGACAAGACACATCTCTGATCAAAATTTGGCTGCTCAGGTGCTTTCTCTGTAGCAGCATGAGATAAATTTAACACTGACTAAAAGGGTATTTTCAGTATGCTTGAAACACAGTGAAGAAATAATCTCCTGATGGACTTTTGGCCAGCAAACTTTGGTATTGGGTTTTTCTGGTGTTCAGGAAAGACATTTATCCCAGGATGACACGTATTTCCTTCTCTCTCTCTTTTGCTTTATTATGTTTAAATAGAGATGAATTGGGAAAACATTTGTCTCGTGTAGACTGCAGGAATATTAAGAAGCCTGTGCCTGTTGCTATCCTTCCACACAGCTGAACCTGCCAAACGCCCTTTCCATGACCTCTGTGCTCCCCCGATAAGCAAGGTTAGTGTGTCACTGAATGCACTGCTGACACCAACAACTCTTGTTTCTCCTAAATAGCCCAAGCCAGATGTGAACTATTAGACAGCATTTGGGATTCAGATTCAAAAAGCTTTTGGGCTTCTTTTCATGCTGAAGGCAGAAATTGAAGATATTAATTGCACTGCTTATAGCTTCAGCCTCTTCATCTGAATGAGATGTTTTGTGATTTCCATAAACCCCAGGAGTATGATGCTTGAAGTTGAAATATATTTCCTGACAGATTGACAAATAGGGCAGATTTTTTTTCCTATTATAGCTATTGGAATTGAAAACACTACCACATACAGATGCCAAAAAAAGACTCCTTTTATACATAAGGGTATTGTTTCCAGAAATGCTTTGCAAGATTTTCTCCATTAATATTCCTGCTTTTTGTCCTACAGAGGGAAGTTGTTTTATTTTAACTGGTTATATATTGCATAAAACCCAGTGTAAGTATTGAAACCACTGAGGATAGTTTGCATAATGAAAAAGGCTTCACTCTACCATTGTTCAATTCTGTGATAAATCAGAAGTAATTTTACTACAGTCATGTTGTCTGATGGGTGCAAGCAAAATCAGAATTGCAGCCAGGTATTTTTTTCATAGAAGTATTCTGGGAGATACTGACATTACTGTATTTTGGTTGTACACAAATGATTAATGGTAGAATCATATGCCATCTGTTCATGCTAATTATATGAAATGTTTGTAATAAAACCTAAAACTCAGCATGTTTGTTAAACTCCTAAAATTCAGACCATTACTGTGGAAGATTTATTAAGGCCCATGAATTTTGTACTAGAAATTGGGATCCTGCCATGAAAGAATCTGGAACAAGATTATGCACTGTTTGTTGGATCAAAGGAATTTTAATGTGACCAGTATTCTTGGTTTCATGGACTAATCTTTGTTTTGAGCTCTGAGTATGAGTGAAACTCAACACAAAATTCAGAGAAGAGAAAGTAGGGGTGAATTTTGTAGAAAAGAAGCAAAAAATATAAAGACTATTGTGGTAAAATCTCTTGATGACTTACTGTGCATTATCAGTGGCTTTACTCAAAGCAGTGTATGAATGAGTGCATGGGAGTGTGACTGAATCAGAACAGAAGATGAAAGCTGTCAGCTGTTCCTTCCCGTTTCCTGAAATGACACCTGACAATGAATCTTTCTTCCCTGAGGTGCCGCCCTTTTCTCCTGTTATTGCAATACAGAAACACAGTCAGTCCCTGCTATCCAGAAGGAGAGGAGGTTCCCAGCACATGGTACGAGGCAACAGAAGGCTCTCCTAAATTTGAGTGCAAATTTACTAGGAAGAGGAGAACTGGGTTAAGGTAACATAATACCTGACTTTTGAAAAGCACCCTGACATATGTAAATTAGATTGATGTCCTTTTCAGGGTAATTTCAAGGATACATAGGTGCTCAAGGACAGCCTTGGTGTTGTTAGCCCCGAGGAGATGAGTAAAGTACCCTGCTCACAGTGAAGCCTCATCTCAGAGTCTTGCTACTGTTCCTTGGTTTTTTTTTTTTTGCAGCAATGGACTGCGTTAAATCCCAGCAACAAAAAAAAAAAAAGGAATGGACGGAAACAGAAAATGCGGGGCTGATATTCTGCATGTGGGTGTAAGGGAAAGCAAGAGTTACTGTCATATATGAGATATAACATACATATTCCAGTGTTTTGCTTTTGCACATTTCATTTCCTTTATTGGGAAGAGGACAACAGTCCCATAACTTTTGTCAGATAATGAAGAAAAGTACTTGGGAGCTTCACTAATTGAGTAAATAAGAAGGGCTGTACACCAAAGATCAGAAGCTGGGGTTTTATTCACATCTCTGTTATTTGCTTTTTAGTCTTTTCCATCTTCACAGTGGAGATGATAATGTTTAGCTGCCAACAGAAAACATTTTGTTTTCTACAGCTGAAAAGCACTACATAAGTCTAAATATTATTTCAGTATCTTCTTCCCACCCACTCAGTAAGTAATATATGTGAGAGTTACAGAAAGTGATGTGATAATTATTACACAGAGGCTGAGCTTTGGAGTTGAAAACATGTTATAGCTCATTATATATAGTACCTCCCAGACACTATGCCAATGAGCTTGGTATAAAACCTCAATAGAACAGATATTTAGCAGGCTAAAATGGCCATAGATAGAGCAGCACAGTTGCATTTTCCTTGAATGAGCTACATGTGTTAATATCGTGAGCTACTTGGGGTGCAAAGCTTCCCATCATACTTCAGGCTCTGATTGCAACCCAATAAAGGATGCTTCACTCTCCAGAGCTCTCAACGATGGAATGCATTTCACATATGTGGAACCTTCAGTCAAAATGAGGTGTATAAGGATGCTGGGTCCTTTCACTGCTGAGTTACCAGAATGGCAAATAGTTAAACATCACTTTATATTTTTTTTTCAGGCTTTAAAACTAGTTTCTAATTTTATATATTTTTTGAGATGCTTTATAATGCAATTAGAGAACTCCTGGAGGCACTAATTGGATCATAAAGTGCCTTCTTCATGTTCCAGCTGGAGAGAAAGGAAAAAAGGATCACTTCACGTCCTCTTTGCACCTGCTAAGATGTTTGTGAAACACCTTACAATTAAATTATAAGCACCTAGAGGAGACTTTAAATTGCATACTAGAGAACTAGAACCTTGAGTCAGACAGCAGAATTCACAAACTCAAAGCTTACAAAAGCCTCATATCCACCTTCTGGTAGTTTTCTACCTCCTGGAGTGGAAATAGACCTTTGTTTTTCCACTGCCCTGAGTTCTTAATTTTCCCTCTCAAAACGATGGTCTAAGTATATCCTAAGCTAACTGCAATTTCTTGCTGAGAGTACAATATGTCTTTTCAATACTCTGGCCCAGGAGGGAATCTGACAACAGGCATAACATGGATGGTTCCTATATTCACTAACAACTCCTGGATAGTCATCTCTGAAAGGAAACTGCCCAGCAGATGTGAGGAGGTGGAGACCATGGAGCTTTTATCCTCTGTGGAGGGTGGTGTGGGGAAATGAGACAATTATGATGTCAAATCTGGAAACTATGAGAACAGTGCAGATTGCAGTAACCCTGGAGCAGTGTGAGGGAGAGGAGAACCAGGCACAGAGGCAATCAGAGTCTCATGAGACTCCTATGCCACATTGATGTATTCAGCCTACCATAGTGCAGGTATCCATTCTTTTCTCATACTTCACAGTCTGCACAGAGGTTTCATAGCAGCAGTAGTATGAGAATGGGACTTTGCTTCTGGCAAAGAGACTCTTGAGTCTTTCTGTTTCTCACTGATGTATTAACCAGTATTAAATCTGGATTTATATTTTATAGTCCTCTTTGGAAAAGGGTATACAGAGACATCTGAAATCAGACTTTAGGGTTTTAGTATCAGGACTGTAATTCAGAGAGTGGGGGAGAAAATATCTTCTGGGGCTCTAATTCAGTATAGGAATACACAAAACTCAGGTCAATCAAGTAAGATACTATATCCATAGCCAAAAGGCCTGGAGAGAGATGTCTCACCTACCACTGAGTCAATCTGGTAGAGATAAAGTAACTGCACCTGTTCCTGCATATAGAAATGAACTGGAACTCTGATGCCTTGGACTATTCAGATATTTCTCCAGACATAGGGTTCTTAACTAGCATGTGGCTTTGACTTTAGTTCATAGAAACAATTAAGATACACATACAAAAATACGTTTATGAATTAGAGCCCTACTGACATCAATGTTCTTTAGGCTCCTAAATACATATGTGAACCCAGATCTATGCATCTCTCTTTCTGCTCAGGTAACTTCTCAACTTCTCCTTGAAGACTTTCAACAGACTGTTGTTTCTCATGAGATATTTATTCCACTAAATTCTCTATAGCGTGACAATGCAGAGCCCTCAATATTAAGAGGAAAGAATGATGATTTACTGGGCAGCCTATCTGGACCAGATTTTGAATGTGTGTAAAGTGGGTGAAAATCACTAGCTGAATGCTAGAACTCTGTTGTTTCATTTCTGCTCAATAACATATTTTGCTATCTTGTTGGTTTGGTGGCTTTTTGTAGCTTTTCTTCCAACTCATGAGATTTCATGCTTGGTTTTACTCCGTCACTTTTCAATACACATTTTCCTCTCTTCTTATTAAGTAATACAAATATACTTTGCAGAGTTTGATTTTGCATATATAACTTTCTGTGAAATTATGTTCACACATTGTTTAACCTGGATCATCCTATTTCCCACATCCTGTGTATTTTTAAAGGTGGTTATTTAATTATGGTTTGTTCATGTTGACTGTTCTGCTAGTTATATCAATTTACAATATATCATTTATTCTCTTCCTCTACAGAGTGCTTTAATAAGAAACTGTATGCCTTAATGACAACATACAGTATCACTTGTCCTACTAAAAGGGGACTACATGCTCTACTCTGCCCATTCTGATATGAGAGAGAGCTGCTGCTTACTAATTTGTTTTGGTACATCCAGGAATCCACTTAAATCAATGGACTAACAGTGGTGTAAATTTTGAGTCACTGCTACACTGCTGTTGGGCAAAACCCACAGCACAAATCCTGATAAAATCAGCTACTGTTTGCAGGCTGACTTCACAAACACAAAAATAAAAGGATGGTAGCCCCTTCAAGATACAGCTAGCTCATAAAATCAGGTACCATATTATTCCTTTCCTGAATCTATAGTCAAAGGAAAAGCTGAAGACCACGAACTGGTCTGTTCCAGTCTCCATGTTAAAAAAAATCCTTTGACAGCTTCTTAAAATTTCAGAATAAAATATTGCTTCTTTCCTATTCTTTCTTATCTGGGGTTCTTACTAAAAGGCCCAACAAAGTTGAAAGCACTTGGGTTGATAGTTTTCTATCAATCACAACTAAAATCAGTGTAAGCTCTCTGAGGCAGAAACCATCTTATAGCTCTCTGCTGGCTATACACCATGCAGTGGGAATTGAAATATGAGGATCCTAAGAGCTTCTACCAAAAACTGTCATAACAAAGCCACCATTACTTAGGAAGAACCCTTATTAGCAATTACCAAAGCAAGAAGAAGGAAAAAGTGTTGTCTTTCAAGATTCTGATCCACTGCTATGCCTACATAATAGAGATTTTTACCTTTCACAATCAAGAGATTGCCAATGACCTGTGAAATAAAATTAAGGAAATAATAGAATGAGATACATGGCAAGACCTATTTAATTTCTCCTTTATGCTGTAATGATGAAACAATAGATACTGGGGAATTATAATCAGTAGGGTATTCAAACAACCCGGGAGCACTGCTGGGAATAATGTTTAAGGCTGTTTTAAAAATTTTAGAAAAGCATTTATGGGAGAAATATTTTAGTGAAAATTTCTTTTGCCCACCCACACTTTCAGCTTGCCAGTCAACACACATGAGGATGTTAAGGAAGGAAATATTGTGTTTTCACTTTATTTTTGGATCAGCTTTATTAAAAAAAAAAAAAAAAAAAAAAAAACAAAACCAAAAAACAAAATAACAAAAAACCAAAAAAAAAAAAAACCCAAAAAACAACTAACCCAACAAACCAAGAAATGTATATTAAAAGCCACACATGAAATCTTTGATATTTTATACAACTAACATTTGCTTCTAAGAAGAAAAAAAAAAAAAGGGGAAATGTGAGCATGTCAGTGTCTCTAATTCTCTGAAATATCAGATATTGCAACTAGGTACATGGAAAAAATGCACAAACAGAAAGTACTCAAATCTACACAAGCCTTTGATGCTGAGTCAGACATGAGGACATATTTCAGTCCTAAAATTCAGCACTAATGACCATCAGCATTTTTCACTGGAAATCAGCAGCTATGTCACCTGTCATTAACCAGGTCTGTCTAAAACAAAAAATTTATGTTATAAAATAGAGAAGGCTGCAGCATAAGTGAGGGAGTTCAGGAGAATGCATTTACTCTGGGCCATGACAGTATCATAGCCTTTTGCTTTACATCCTGCCCACCCTGCCCTTCATGTAATTACTTTAGCAAAACCAACAAAAATCAGCACAAAACAATCACTGTTCTCCCCTCTGGCTGTTTCAGTTTATAGGGAAATGTTTTCTTTTTGCTTGGCAATTTTTTTTCATGAAGACTGAAAAACATCTGAAGAGTTTGTCCTTTCTTGAAGCTGGAAGGAGTCTCTCTGGTGGATAAAAGGCATTCCTTGTCACTCTATAAATTGCAACTATTGTTTAGCTGAAGTCTATTACTTTGATTTTGGATAATAGAGGACAGGCAAGCAAGTGATGATTAAAGGAGCTAGACATGATTAGAGAAAAAAAAAATCAATAAATGTATAAACAAAAAGCAGTTTTCAGGCTTTAACCAGGTGATTTATTGCACATTTTGTGCCTCCTTTTACATTAAAGTTGTTAATGTAGTCCTACACAACTTGATTACACTTTGCGTTTTCTTCTGGAGTGTTTTGTACAAAAGCAGAAGAAAAAAATACCTTGTATATCATATGAATTGAAACAATTTTGTTTAAAGTAAGAAGAAAGAATAGCACTTGATCACAGAAGATGAATACAACATCACAAAACTGAATATCCACCAAATGGTTTCTTTCCTCTTTACTGGGGAGAGGTTTGAAAGCAAAAAATATACTCCCTTGCAAAAATTGCAGAGGATGGTATCAAGTTAAATAGGACCTGTGGGCTATAGCCAGCTTTGACTGTATAAGGCTAAAGGGAAAGTGTAATTTGCATTTCAGTGGCAGGAAAGCAAAGAACATCTGTTGTCACTAGACACTAGTGACTCATTTACCATGTGTGCACGTGTCTGTCAAGAGTCCTTCTATAATATAGTCATAGAAGTTAGCTGTTGGGTACCTTTGATTCATAGAGTTTTGTGTAGCCTAGAAATACAGACCACATCAGCTCCAGTTTGTTAGAATTACATATATTCTCCCACCTGAAAGAATGGCAACAATGGATATTTAACTGGATCACTTAATTCTTTCATATGTGTATCTGCCTTCAGTCAAAAAATCACTGCTGACATAAACACCCTTGCTTGTCCCAGGATCCTGCTTTGTACCATTCCTTTTGAAGCTCTGTTAAAGGCTGAAAGCAGCCAGAGTTATTTCACTAATGTGTAGACTTGTGTCATATTAATGAACACAGTCTTTTCATCATTTTCTCTTGCACACTGTGGAGTGAAGCCCATGCCTAGGGGACAAGAAAATGCTCATCTAAGTTCATAGCAGATTGGGCATCTTCCTATATTTTTTATGCAACATTCAAAAGTGATGGTGGCTGTGGAAGTCCTCCTCAGTGATTTCCACCTTCAGATTGTAAAGTCCTTTCTGCCTCAGGTTTGAAGTGAAGGTCACAGCTCAGGCTTTATCCCTGTGCTGTGACTAGATTCTCTTTCTCATAGAGCTTTCTGCACATGATATTGCGGAACTGGAATGGTTTGTTATGTTGACAGAAAATTTATAATTAGACACATAACATTTTGTAGCTAAGATATGCCATGTTGCTGCTTATCTTGCATGTATTACTTCTTGACAGAATTTCTCCTACAGCTAACTGGTTCCAAAAAGTTTTGAATAATGTGAGAAATCTTCCTCATACGTCTAACCCATATTCTGCTTATGGTATTTTGTCTCTCTGCCAGGCCTAATTGATTTCTTGCTTCATCCCTCATGCAATATTCCTACTGATTCACCCTGCCTTCTTTCTCTCTGGGGCCTAAAGCAGGATTTCCTTCACTATTTAGCAGCAATACATCAGAGTTATAGTTAGATATGACTGATAATAGTTGTCTTTTGAATGTCCCTGAGGCTGGACATACAGTTGGAAGAAGAAAATGTTAGCAGTCCAGTTCCCTTCCCTGCACTGTCCACCATCTGCTGTGAAATTTTTCAGAGAGCCAAAAAACTGGGCATTAACCTTCTTTTCTACAAGTTCAATCAAAACCTACAAGTCTGTTACTCAAAAAGCTATAATACAATCCTTCAATTACAGATAATGATTTTGTAGTTCAGTGAAATATAAGAAAAATTAATGTAAATTGTACAAAAATAAATATGATTCTGTAGAGCTGGAATAGAGAATGGATCAGTATGAATGTTCAAGCATTAAGCATGTAAGATGGATTTTTGAACACACCACACTTGCCTGATCCCCAAAATTGCTAAGATTTTAGACTGCTAACAGGGACACCAAAAAAGAGGAAAAACCCAAAAAGCTGATTCCCTACAGATTTAATTCACAGATTATCTTTCTCTCAAGTATGAATAAGGATAGTGCTTTGAGAAAAAATTGATAGTCACAAAAAAGCAGAGACTTCACTGACTTCCACTTGAAAGAAAAGTTTTATGCTAGAGGAAACTTTGCCAATTAAAAATTAATTAATGAATTAATAGGTTATACGAAACTTCCAGAAAACCAAACATAGTAATGGCCTTTAAGTTCAGTTTAATTCATTCCATTTTCTGTTCCAATTAGATTCCATTAGGAAAGTAATTGCCAGTATTAATCGGAAGAATTTTTGTATAGGATCCCAGATTGCTTGGCTTAAACAGTATCACTCTGCTGACCATAGCAGAGCTTCAACAGCATCAATCTGCACAAATGAATGAACATTCAAATATGAGGCACATAAGAGTCTTGCAAAGTAGAGGTTATACTCTGCCTTGCTTTAGACAAACTTCACAGAAAAGGATCTGCCTAGTGTAAGTTAATCTTCAAGTGGCAGAAAGCTATTGCATTGTAGAAGGGCCTTATGCACCTAATGTATTCTTAGATAAATTTCAGTCATATTTAATGTACCAATTGATTTCTGTTAATTCTCAAAATGTTTGGAAGTTGGATTACATGTTGGCATAATACCTGGCAAGACGTAAGAAAAACACATGGTTACTAGCATGCTTGACAGAGGGAACTAGATTTGTCTCAGCCAAGAAAAGAAGCAATTTTAGTTTCTCAGTATTTTGGGAAAGATTTAATTTCATTATTGATTAAGGTGTGGAGTTTTTATTGACTAAATACAAATGTTAAATACAAATACAAAGTACAAACATTATTGCCTCTACCATTGAATTTTAAAATTCATTTAATTTGAGTAGGAATCACAGTGCTTTTGGTTTTCTGACAATGTTCCTGATTATCAGCCATGATATAACTCTAAAAACACACATGCCTTCATGTATTGAATGTACTCAAAGCTTCAACATGGAAATAAAAATGTTCATTACCTTAGAGGCCATGCATTACACATCCAAGAAAGGCAACAATCAAACATTACTTTTGCTTACTCATGAAATCTTGGGATACCAGACTATATTTAAATCTGGGAAAGCCAAACTTCATGTAGAGTCCTACAGTTAGCACATGCAAATTTGCTGAAAGAGCATGTGGACAACTGCATAAACTTACATAAGGATGGACAGGTGATTTACTATCGTATCTGAGTTTTGACTTACAGGCAGGTGGTACAGATGACTGCATCTGTTGTACTTGAAACCACTGAAGTCCCTGAAGGAGTGAAAACACTGTGGGACACAGGTGAAGAATAGCAATATCATGTGTCTTTTGATAATACTCCAGTTATAATGAAAATTCTCTTTTATGCTGAAATCTCTCCTTGAAGTCTGTGGCCAAATGTTATCAACACTAAAAGAAACCAACAGACAGTTCATGCTTAGCAGGATAAGAACCTAAAAAACCAAGATTAATAGGAGAAAGGCAGCAGTTATTTCCAATTGCTAGATGAAAAACAAAGGTATTGAAGGATTAAATGATTTGCTGTATTGGATTTGGTATCAAGGTTTGGAAGCAGGACACTCACAAAGGCAGGTTCTGTGAGAAGCTGCCAGAAATTTCCCCTGATGGAGACAGTGCCTGCCAGCTCCAAGATGGACTTGCTGCTGGCTGAGGCCAAACCCATCAGCAGTAGTGATAGTGCCTCAGGATAACATATTTAAGGTGGGCAAAAAGTTACTTCACAGGAACAGTTGCAGGCAGAGAAGAGAGAATATGTGAGGGGAACAGCTCTGCAGACACCAAAGTCAGTGAAGGAGGTGCTCAGGCACTAGAGCAGAGATTCCCCTGCTGTCCATGATGCAAATCATGGCGAGGTAGCTGTGCCCCTACAGCCCATGGAGGTCCATGGTGGAGCAAAGATCCACTTGCAGCCTGTGGAACCCATCCTGGAGCAGGTGAATATGCTCAAAGAAGGCTGTGACCCCATGAGGGATCCACATTGGAGCAGTTCATATGTGGACATCTGAACATAGCCCCATTCCTTATCTACCTACACCTGTGCAGGAGAGGAAGTGGAGAATTGGGAAAAAATTAAGCCTGGGAGTAAAAGAGAGGTAAGGGGAAGGGTGGTGTTGTTTTTTGTTTGTTTGTTTGTTTGTTTTGGTGGTTTTTTTTTTTTTTTTTCTCATTATACTTCACTGATTTTGTTGGTAAGAAATTCAAGTAATTTACCCAAGTTGAGTATATTTTGTTCGTGGTGGTGAATGATCTCTCCCTGGCTCCTATCTTGAGCCATGAGCCTTTTGTTAGGTTTTTTTTTTTCTCCTGTATAACTGAGGAGGGAAGGGGTAGAGTCTCTTAGGTGAGCACCTGGCATCCAGCCCAGGTCAGCCCATCCTGTTTGCTTGTGACCACATCATATGGTACAAGGCCATGGAATTGGCCCTAGACCACCTGAGCTGTCTTACACCTATTGCTTTAAATACTATATAACATATACAGCAGTATTGTCTGATAATGTTTGCATCTAAAGCTATGACTGTCTCATACTGAAAAACGTAGTGTTTCAATTATCTTTCAAATTATTTAATGTCAAGAGAAGATTTAAAGGTAAATCTCCATCAGTATCACATCTCTCCGATTTAAATATGTGCAAGAAAATGAAAGAAAAGAAAAATATCCAATCCTTATGTAAGAAGTACATGTCTAGATGTAATAGTACACTTAGTACATTTGATATTGTGTTAAAAAAAAAAACCCACAATACACTTTTGCTCTCTGAGTGAATTGATAATTGCACTCAAGGTCAGGTATGAAAACAACTGATTTTTTCCACTTACTTATGCTGAATCCCTGCTTATTAGAACACTGGATAATTATAAAATAGTTTTAATTCCTTTACTACATGCACTGCAGATATTTCTCATCACAAGAAAGAAACACAGAGGTGTTTACTATTCACTTGCAAAGCTATGGAGCAAGAACATTTTTAGGTGGAATATTCTGGGGGCATGCTGAATCTCAGGTCAGTGGAGATTTGTTCACAGTCTCTAATAATTTCTATGTTCTTATAGGTTGAGATACTAAAAAGAAAAGTTAAAACCTGGGATCTCTACCACAGTACTAATCCAGATCTTCACAGCAAAACCAATTTATTGCATACTGACAGGGTAAGACACTGCCTTGAAGGATATATATTCTGAAGACTTACAGAGTATAATGATGTGAAGGTGCTGAAAAGATAAGAGGTTTATTTTGAAAATTTTGATGCATATGTTGATGTTTTATTCTCTGTTCTTACTCCTTGGTAAAATATGTTATTACAGCCCCCAGGTCCAGGAGCACAATATAAAAAGATTCTTCTAATGGAATAGGGAGAGCTTACTGTCCTCTATTCCAAAAAGATTCTTCTAATGGAATAGGGCGATCTTACTGTCATCTATTCCAGTTCAAAGTATAACAACACTTGGTCTCCCCAAAACATAAAGGCACATCTTACCCTTATTTTATATTCCTTAAAAACAAAACAAACAACCAACAAAAAAAAAAAAAAAATCCAAAGCAAACCAACCAACCAACCAAAACAACAAAAAGCAAACAAACAAAAAAACCCCAAAAAATCTCCTGACCAAAATACAATCTCAGTATCTAAATACTACAGTCTGAGAGAAGAGGACACTAAAGTTTGATTAATAGAATGCTGAAATGTTTATGTGTGAATGCCCCTGTTTTCTGCGACTCCAGCTAATAGGAAAGCAACATGAGACAGAAAAGAACAGCTCAAAATGCTGCAATTTTAGTCCAAGTAGTATTTCAGTGGAAAAAATCTTGAGAATTCGTTTCCAGTTTTCCAGAGGTAAGAGGTAACTTTTCTGAACCTTATTTGACTGTAAAACCTAACATCAAGGAATTAAGCTCCTGGCTGAACTGGTTTCTAGACTCCAAGACTTTCTGAGGTCTATCCAAATACAAGGCATCTCAAATCCTAACATTTGAAGGTCAGACCTGGGAAGCTGGCTAACAACACCAAAGATTATTTTATTGATCGTTGCCAAATGCAAGCTGCAACAGATCACCTTTCTCACATGTGCACATTCTCTCATACACATTTCTGCACAGCGTCTGTGCCCTGCCTTGGGGTGCTACTTTTCATGACTAAATTTTCATTTTCAAGGTCTTCTATTTTTGAATATACGTTGACTTTGCACTTTATTTTCAAACTTGACATTAGACATTAGAATCACATGCCATTATACAGCAGGTTGACCCATCTCTTTGACTGGATGCATGGAGGTATAATAGATAAAGAGGTAAAGACTAAGCAGAGAGCAAGATGAAAAAAGAGTGTTGCGGTGCACAGCTCTGTCTCTGGGGTCAGCCCTGTCTGGCTGACCACCAGCAGCCCTGGCTGTGCTCCAACAGCACCTTTTTGTGGGTTCTTGGCTCTGCAGCACTGTTACCTTCGCTGTCACGGCCGTGGTCAGAAGGAGCGGACTCTCTCGAGGCTATGGGAGCAGGTTTTTATTCAGGGATCACAGGGGAAGCCCCTGGCTCCAGGCTCAGAGCCTCCAAAGAGAGAGAGCCTGAACCTGAGTCCTAGGGGGCTTTTACCAGTACGATTCCAGGGGGTGGGTACAAGTTGTAAACCAATAAAACAAAGCAAGGTGGCAAATGCCAACAGAATTACCTAAACAAGAATAAATCAAGCTAAATTGGGGTGGGGTGCTTTGGGTGTCCACCAACCACTGGCCAAACCTCTAGACCTTGGGGATGATTGATGGACAGAGGGGGAAAGATACATTACAAAGGATGGGTAGGGAATGATCTTAGGGAGGGACCAATAGAAAACAGTGTCTGGGAAAAGGCCTGGGTTGTCTTGGAAACTCTTATCAACTTCTGATAAGGACAGGGGGCCCTTCTACAAAATATCTAACCAGCTAAGCTAAAATTACAGATTACAATAAATGCTATTATAACACTTATAAAATAAATCCAAACAACGCTACAAAGAGAAAGAATTTTGGAAGATATTTTTACCTCAAGTAAGATAAGGAGGTAAAAGACATAGTTATAATGCAGAATCTATTTTTTTAAGAAAGGCTGATGAATCAAAGAAATGTTATAAGGACAGAGGAGAAAGAAACATTGGGGATAAGAGTAAGTGAAGTAATTTCTATGGCTGCATGGTTAAAATTAATGCAACTAAAATTAATAGTTAGCAAACTATTCACTCTTGTTCCCCTCTCTCCTAAATAATAATATTTTTTTACCATATTGATCAAATATATAATAATACACAATTGTGCAGGTTTGAGCAACTGATCTTCCACCTCTGATTGTTGTCACAAAGAGCCATAGTCATCAGTGAGAAGTCATGAGAAAAAAAGTTTTCCTGTGAAGCACCTTAACAATCTAGTCATTATCAAGATAGTTGTCAGTAATAAACAGACAGAGAATCTGTTAAACCAGGACATACTTCTTACTTGTTACTTTTTAAAGCTTTGCCTTTGTATTTCCCATATCTATTCATGGAACTAAAAGTGCAATAAATGCATTAAACCCATCAGGGATAAAAAAGAGAGAAAGAAAGAGAAAGAAAGAAAGAAAGAAAGAAAGAAAGAAAGAAAGAAAGAAAGAAAGAAAGAAAGAAAGAAAGAAAGAAAGAAAGAAAGAAAAAAAGAAAGAAAGAAAGAAAGAAAGAAAGAAAGAAAGAAAGAAAGAAAGAAAGAAAAGAAAGAAAGAAAGAAAGAAAGAAAGAAAGAAAGAAAGAAAGAAAGAAAGAAAGAAAGAAAGAAAGAAAGAAAGAAAGAAAGAAAAGAAAGAAAGAAAGAAAGAAAGAAAGAAAGAAAGAAAGAAAGAAAGAAAGAAAGAAAGAAAGAAAAGAAAGAAAGAAAGAAAGAAAGAAAGAAAGAAAGAAAGAAAGAAAGAAAGAAAGAAAGAAAGAAAGAAAGAAAGAAAGAAAGAAAAGAAAGAAAGAAAGAAAGAAAAGAAAGAAAGAAAGAAAGATCCACCACCAAAAATCCTATCTGCAAAAAGATGGGTAGCCAGCTGAGATCTATGAATTATTTAAAAGGCTCTCCTGTCTCTCCTCATATTGGCAACTTTGAACTACTCTTGCCTTGCAGGTATATTTCAATTGCCTGAGCAAAAAGCATTGTCTCAAAATTCTCAAAAAACTGAAAGAGCTTAATACCTCCTTCAACAGCTTCAAGGAAAACTTTACCATTATCCAAAAGCATTTCAACTTACACTGTGAATACATTTATTGATGACAGTTGTAACAGAAGGAGCACATCACTGGGGGAAGTAGAGCATTCAGTTAGCCAGAGAGTCTTTACACCACATTATACTTTCAGTTACAAGTCCCAGCTCAGCCACAGGTAGCTGAAATTCAGAGAGAAATCTTGGAATGAAATATATGGCCTGTGTTATCGTGGAATCATTTAGGTTGGAAAAGACCTCTAAAATCATGGAGTCTATTCTTTGACTGATCTCCACCCTGTCAACTAGACCATAGCACTAAATGTCACATCTAGTCCTTTTTTGAGTATCTCCAGAGATGGTGACTTGACCTCCTCCTTGAGCAATTTGTTCCATGCTTGAAAATCTTTCCATGAAGAAATTCCTGCTGATGTCCAACCTGAACCTCCCCTGGTGCAGCTTGAGGTTTTGTCCTCTCATCCTGTTGATAATTGACTGGGAGAAGAGACCTGGCCACAACCTTCTTTCAAGCAGGGGAGACCTCATTGCTCAAGAGAGTCTCCCCTGAGTCTCCTTTTCTACAGGCTAAAAACTTCAGGCTCCCTCAGGCAATCCTCATAGGGCTTGTGTTCCAACCCCCTCTCCAGCCTTGTCACCTCCTCTGGATGTGCTCAAGTATCTCAATGTCTTTCCTAAACTGCGGGGCCCAGAACTGGACACAGCACTCAAGATGTGGCCTCACTAGTGCTGAGTACAGGGGAAGAATGACCTCCCTGCTCCTGCTGGCCCCACCATTCCTGATACAGGCTAGGATGCCTTTGGCCTGCTTGGCTACCTTGACACACACTAGATTATTTCTGCTGCTGCCAACCAGCACCCCCAGGTCCTTTTCTGTCCAGGCAGCTTTGCAGCCAAAGTGTCCCCGGCCTGTGGCACTGCCTGGGGTTGTTGTGACCCAAGTGCAGGAGGCTGAGTGAGATGATCATAATGAGCTCTACTGGGCTAAAAAAAAAATAAAATAATTTCAGAATCTATCAAGAGAACCTCCTTATCTTATTGGTCTTATTATCCAGAGGAAACACTGTGATCTGAACCTAAAGCATTTGTTAGATGCTGTGGATTATGTCTGTCCTGTTGGACTAAAAAAATCCTGAGTCCAGATCTCAAAAATAACCACATTATGTGTGATTATAAGGAAAGTTGTGATAAAGTGCTGGTAATATCATTCAGCATGATAGTCTGCCTTTTTACAGAATCATTTGGTGTACAGTGTTGATTCTCATCTTCATATCTGTCAAAGGTAATTATTTGGGCTTAGAAATTGTCATTTATCCAAGTGAACACAAAAAAAAAGAAGTTAATAGGCGGGTCACAGGAATTCTCCAGAATAGTATTGTAAAAGGATGAGCTAAATAGCTGTCCCCATGTGAAGGATTCTGTTAGGACAATGATTAGCAGGAATGGGCAAACACATTTCAAAAGAGAATATATATGACAATATAGACATCTATAAAAATTTGTGTATTATGAGAATTGAAACATCCTGTTACACAGAAGGATTTTCAGCAGAACTAGAAGAACTCATAATGTCACTGTTAAATTAAATTTGGGGTTCTTTTCAGTTTACAATTAAAACCTCAAATTCCATTTAAAAATCATGCTGACTGAGAATGACAATTTTTATCTGTGGAAATTATTTATGACTTCCATTACAGATGCTTTTGCATCTTATAAGTATATTGCAAAAATAAAAAAAAAGGACTGAGTTTAACAAGGTAATCCATCACCTACAAAACCTGAAGAATTAGTAGCATGTGAGGTGAGATTTTATGGAACTAGTTTGGTATTGCCTTGGCCTGCTCTGTTCAAAATAGAGCTGTCAACACTTTGTAAATAGGAGACATTACAAAAGACAGTTAAAATCTGTGTCACTGACCTCTCTCAGAAAAGAAAGTTGGCCTAAATTATGAGGGACTCAAGGCTGTATTTGTTCAATGTTTTGTAAGGCTGAAGCAATCATCATTGCCAGCTTTTACAAGCAGAGAACAAGGATGTTATTTGTGCAACCTGCTCCTGTGATACGGCTCTTGCCTTGAATTCCCATACAGCTTTCCCAAGTTTTGCTTTTTTCTAAAAAATTTCAGATATAAGTAGTTCTAAAGTAATAATTACTGAAATGAGATTTCCTTATGATATCAAAACAGTACTTCAGTCCCATCTCAGAAAAATCAGGGACCAGTGAGGGGTCATTTTCTTTATCTAAATTTCTGGTTGAAACTGTGTATTCTGGGGATAATGGGGGTGTGGTGGGAGGATGAAATATTCTGATTTATCCTTCTACTTGTGAGTCCATTTTCCCTGTGGTGATATAAAACAGAGCAATGAATCCTGGACCTGAACTGACAACTTCCTTTCCAAACCTCTCTTCTTGAGTTGCAATGCAACAGAGCAAACACAAAAAATGTAAATTAAAAGTAGAGCAGCTATTCTTCAGAGCAGCTCTCAATGGCATCTTAGGATACTATCAGGGGAGTACCAGCAGCTGATCTCAACAATAAGGAAGCTGGAGGTACTGAAGAGAGACACAGTGGCAACACAACATTTAAAGGACTTACACACACACACACACACACACACAAAAAAA
>WEIU01006240.1:131762-165110 GCA_013389925.1 Aegithalos caudatus | reverse complement strand
GGAAAAAAAAAAAAAAAAAAAGCAATAATATAAACTGGAGTGAACACAATCAAGACAAACTTTACATTATTGCAAAAGCTAGAGACACCATTATGTGGAAAAGCTGCCTGACAGCCCTTTGAAACAGCTTATTTGCATAAACCCAAACAGTTTAGAAAATTCTCACTGCCAAATTTCTGCAATAGAAAAAGTATTTTCTGATTTAACTAAAGCAAAAACAGCGCAGTTAAAATATCAATGTCAGGCAGCAGTGATTGCTACAGGAGGCAGCTACTGCAGTAGTTTTGTATGCCAACAGGTAGATTTAGTGGCCCAAAAGTACTTCTCAGCCATGATAATGTCCCCTGAACAAACCTTGACATGGAAGTTGTGATACAATTTTTCTGTAAGCAGCAAATATGTGAAACTAAAAAGAAACCTATACAGATATTCCATAAAAGTTGTATACTTGACTGATTATTTCACCTAATACTTATCAACAAACTAACACTAGTGCATCAGAGATTCTGGGCAGTGAGACAGTGCAAAAGAGCAGCTTATCACAGTTGTTATGTGTAAGAAAATAGGATGATCATGTTTATGGACAGGAAACTGAGTAGAAAGTGATCCCTTTAAATACTTACAAAAAAGGATTAGTATCCACATGCTGGCTTCTCCTCCAAAACCATTTTGCTGTACTCAAGTATAGCAACTGAACAAGTATATAAAAAAAAATTATGTCTAACTGAAATACAAAGAAATCTTAAACTAAGCTCATTACTTGCTGATTTGTAGAGAGGGATAGAAAGACTCCAAGAGAGAAAGAGAAAGGGCAAAAACCAGTGAGGGTTCCTTCTGGCCTTTGTATTGTTTGTACAGTCAGAAAAACCATTTCAGAATGAAAAACATCCAGCTGTTTCCCAGCAAGCTAGAAAGAAGTAAGCATCCAACAGGCTTAATACATAAGAGCAGTCCACCAGAATAAAGCCTTATTGTAAACAAGGAGTTTTGCCAAGACTAATTGAGCTTTTTTTGGACTTCTAGACAGTACACACACCTTACATTGAAAATTGTAGTCAAGGCTGTTTGCAAGCTAGGAAATGGTTATGGTGGAAGTGGGAAAATGCAGATCAAGAGACGAAGTGAGAGAATGAAAATCCAGAGTTTTCTCCAGAGGCCTGGGGACAGATGGACCTTTTTGCTATGAGCTACAAAACCAGCAACATATTACTTAAGCTACCAGAAACAAAATAAATTATGACACAATACCACAAAGACTATCACAGATTTCATCAGGCATATTATTAGCAGTAGCTTCAAGCAAACATTTCTTTATCTCTCCTACATAATTCACAGGACAATATGAACTAATTTTAAATACTGCACTGTTATACCATACAAGTTGAATGACAAAGTTCACATGGTAGGTAAAATAGACAAAAGCCTTTATTAAACTCTGCAAAAGAAAGACACATGGTTAATTCTCCTGAATGAAACAACTCATCCATAAACAACAATATTTTTTTCCATACTGGATGCCAAACACACCTTTTTGTAATAGCTATAGAGCTACTACAGTTATATGGATAAAAAAAGCACCTTAAGGCCAACACTTTTGATAACTGACAAGATAGCTTCCAAGATGACGTCAGGAAATATTTGCAAAAAAATCTTATTTTTCAGGATAAATTGTCCACTTCTAAAGATGCTGAACAGCTAAGTCCTCATTCATACAAGAGTAATTGATGAGCACATATTTCAAATAACTTCATCTGGAAACAAAATAAACAGGATGTGTAGGACAAAGAGATATGGTCTCTTCTGACACCTGATTAACAAGATATGAAAACAATGGCTCTAGCATGGTTCATGACTGATAGCAATCGAAATAGACTCTCAAAATATTGTACCACTTAAAGGATCAATTGTTAGATAACATCCAGTTTTTGGAGAGCTAGATACAAATATTTCGCAGCCTTTTGTTACTTTAGAGGGGGCTCTCTTTTGACGGAGAGAAGCTTTTACTAAGGTTTGTAAGTTACAACACAAGAGGTAATGGTTTTAAACAGAAACAGCGTAGCTTTAGATTGGACACAATGAATATTTTACTATTAGTTGATAGTGAGACACTGGAACAGGTTATCCAGAGAAACTGTGGATTCCTATCCTGGAAGGACTCAAGACTATGTTGGTCGGCGCTTTGAGCAACATAACCTTGAGAAAGATAACCCTGTTCACAGCAGGAATGATCTTTGAAGGTGACTTCCAACCCAAAGTATCCTCTATGATTCGATGATGGAAGAGACTGTTAGGAAGGACGAGCATGCTTTGACCATACAGAGAGAAATCTAAATAGGAAAAGTCTCAGAAAAGAACGCACAATATGAGGATAAGAATAAAATTTGAGTCATGCCCTGTCTTGACTTCTCTCTTTTTATATTCTTATACCACATGCATCTTTTTCAAGCTAATTATCCAGTTTCTTAGGTAAACTTATTGACTGCTAATTTATTATGTACATTTTTAGGATTGATTATGCAAGTTGTAGTTGCAGGGTAGAGCCCCTAGACAATAGTAGATATGTCTATGTTTACTTCCAGAGCTAGAGAGCATATATATTACGGAGTTCATTTTCAAAACCAGAGGCTTCTGACTGAATTTCTGTACTATCTTGCAAATACCACAGAATTGCTGCCCTGCAGGGACATTCAGGAAGTAGTAACCATATAATCCATCACTCCCTACAGAAGCTCATATCCCAGTGCAACATTATAATGAGACTTTTGGTCCTCATTATAAAAAAGTAGATAGAAAGCTTATTTCATTTCTGTAAAATCTGTCCCAATGTTAACCAGTCAAATTAGAGAAAAGATATTAATAATAGTGGCACATTTTCCTGTGTGTATTATCATTCAGTTCCAAATTTTCCTTTGTGACCAAAGCTACCATCTACAACAAAGGAGGGATCACAGAGGCAGGACAGCCCTTTCTCAGTTACTTTTTGCCCAAGACTCCTAAAATACAAATCTGTGCAGGAGTGTTATTCTCATAAGATGATAGCTGGAAGAACTAAACCACCCTAGGGAGAGAAAACATAATTTTGTATTTCTCATGATTTTGAACTTGCCTAGTACATAACTTCTGAAGGACTGACTGAATGAATGAATGAAAACACCTTGATTAGCCAAGATGGAAAAGTAGACCTGCTTAGTGCTGCTACTTATGAAGAGAAATCCAAGCTGTAGCCAGTTCCTTACCAGAGAAAAAACTAGAGTCAGAGGAGCGAGTTCAGGCAATTTTTTTTGATGCTGCAGAGTTTTCTATATGATAACATGCACACTGCTTTGAGAACAAAAGCTACACAGTCAGTACAGGCATCTCCTTCATCCTTCAGGAATAGCAGCCTAAAGTTGTTACTTAGCCCTCAATAGACAATCCTGAATGTGTCCAAATGCTGGCTAAAGCTAGAGAAAATCAAGAGAAAGCAGATTTTATGGTGATTTTTCAGCCATTTCCCCAAAACAAGTGTCTCAGAATTAGCAGCCGGTACTCTCCCACACCAAAAGAAATGGTTATATTATTGAAAAAAAATCTATAGTAAGAATGGTGAAATACAGGGACAGGGTAGTTTGCCCAGAGAGGTTGTAGAATTTCCATTCTTGAAAACTCAAATAGACACAGCCCTGATCTACCTCACCTAATGGGGATTTGCTTGGATTAGGGGCTTTCAACCTACAGAAGCAGCTCCCTATTGTTCCTCCATGGAGATGTGATTCTCTTCACTAATTTCTCACAGGGCTAGCTGTGATAACAAAGCTGAAAACATTCATCTTAGGATAGGCACCATTCAACAGACATTAAGTGATGTAACTTTGCTCTATTCCTGTAAGGATTATGTTGTTTGTCTCCAACTGTCTCTCTGTGACATGGATAAAAAAGCTGAGATACACTGAAGTGCAGTGAAGTGGAAATCTGACCAATTTCAGACAGGAACTTTAGTACCACTCTCTCTTTGTATGCTTTACATATCTTGAACAGCAATAAAAAAATATAATTAGAGATTTGAGCATCGCAGACAGCATAATTTTTGCCGCTGATAACACCTTCACTTTTGCCTATACAGATGCAAAAAGTATACAGAGGCACTGTAGTATAAAATTGAGGTGGGAAATCTCCTATTCCAATTGATTAATTTTCGTTACTAAGCACTAACCCAGCATAACTGCCTGGGTTAGGCTCTTTTGTGTTGGATGACCTGCATCATCAATATATCAATGAAGGCTTTGTATACAGCAACTAGTGATCAATCTGAATGAAAGATTTAAAAAGAAAAAAAAAAATCATGCTCAGTAAAATTCCCTTTATCATTCTTCTCCAGGCCTTCTGTGTGCTTTCTTGCCAGTCTCTTCCTACCTTTCTTATCTTCCTTCCCCTTCTCCTCAGTCAGGCTTAGCCCTACCACTCCTAGGCTCAGCACTAAGAGGATTTTCTTCTTCGTTCTTTTAATTTTAGATAAATGTTGAATTGGGAGTTGTACATTACCTCTGATTCAGCTGTCTTGCTGGAAAGTCAGTGGGAGGCTTAGTCCGAGTTGCATGTGAATGGACTTCAGAGATACATGCCATATAACTAAAAGCTCAAGGGAGAAAAATGCAGTTAAGAAAAAAAATGGGCTGTTACCACTGAGATGCAGCTTAAAGTGGCATGAGACACGTTTTTGCTAAAATCCTTCTGTGACTTTCTAAAAAGACTGCTTGAAGCAAGATACAGATAAATCTAGCTTTTCTGAAAATATTGAGATAGAAAACACACAGAAGTTGAAAGCTTTGAAATAAGTCAGGTCCTTACCAGATACAACCTGAAGTTAAAGGCAGGTCCAAATCCAAATGCTTCAAAAGGCCAGGGAATCAGAAATCAAGAATAGCATTGCAGATCCTCTCCACTCATAATAATTTACTCTGAGATCAGAATTTCTTCCTCCTTTGTTTCTATGTGCTGTATGATTACAGACATTTACATTTATATTTGTTCCTAATAAATTACTTCCAGGTATATGTTAAAATACAACCCTTTCTTAAATATCTTGACCTATATCCAACAATAAATTTATTTGCAGAGGCATCCAAAGATGATATATAATGCCTATCACAATGTAGGGATTCAATTTAGAGCTTGTAGGCAGGATTTTTTATCCTTAAAAAAAATCCCATATTCTTTTCATTGACATCAATAATAAATCTAAGTAAGGCTAAATACTTTCTAAAATAAAATTTTACTGGTTTTCCTCCAGTTGTCTAATTCTATCTGCAATGTGGAATTTTGCAGCTGCAGTGTGATTGCATGTGGTGGCTACTTTGACCAGAAACCAGCAAATTTCAGAAGGAAAAAAACCCCACAGTCAAACCAGTGTTCCAAAGCTGCTCTTAAAACTCACATGAAGATTGCTCTTGCTGCAATTCAGAGACATGTAAAGCTGACATATAATTTTATGCTTATCATTCTTATGCTTATTATGACAGTATTATTTCAGGAAGTTGATCAAACATTCCTTTAAGGAAACGAGACAAAAGTTGATACCTATTTTCTTTCAAAACATTATGAAATTATTTAAAAATTAAGGCATACATGACTTTCAAATACAATTCAAAAGTAAACAACTTTTAATCTTACAAGTTTTCCTTAAAATTTATATAATCATAAATAAGATTTCTTTTACATATTTATAGTAATCTCTTGATTTTTATGTTAAACTGTTATTTACTGGAGCAAAACTCATACAATGACCTTGCTTTTTTGTTGTAGGGTGACTTTATGATGCTTGTATCCCCAGTTGTCTGTTCTGTTTGTGCTGTACCTTGAGTTCTGTATGTTTTAGACTGATTCTGAGAGCGAACCAGGGAAAGAAACACGCAGTTTGTTTTGAGAAAACTGCCTGACTCCTACACATTCTCTTCTCCTGACTGTGTGTTCATTGGAGGCACAGACAGTGGTGGGACAGAGATCTCCTGTGCTTTTAGTTAGTTTTAGCTAACTGAGGAAGGGTGGACTAGTGTTTGTTTTTTTTTTGGGTTTTTTGTTTTTTTGTTTTTTTTTTTTTTAATTCTCTCTTGGGACTGTTTAAATCTGCCCTGGACTAAAAACCCCAGAGGAGCACCGAGGGCTTGTACCTCTGGCCCACTGGGGCCTGGACCTCTGGAGGGACTGGGATTGGTAAGAGACTGAGTGAGCTGAGCTACACCCACGGCAAAGACTTCCTCAGTTCTGCCATCTCTCTTCAGAGCAGTGAGGGGTTTTATTGTTTCATATTATTCATTCTTTTTGCTTGTGGGCATTTTATTTGTTAAATAAATAGTTTTCCACTTTTCTCTGAGGAAGTTTTTTGCAGACTGGCTGTGGGGGAGGAGCCATTTATGTTTGCTTTCTGGGGAAACCCACTTCAGAGGTTTCCTGCCAAATTTGCCCTAAACCAAGACACGTTTTTGACTTTTACCTTTTGAATTCAAATAACTTTAAGAATTTTAATTTATATTGTTATTCCAAATGTAGACACGAAATAAACTGAGTAGTGTAAGGATTTAAGTTTACATAGAAGCACTGGGGAAAAGTTGTGAGGGATTTTTTTTTGTTGGTTTTTGTTTGTTTGTTTGTTTCTAATTTCTGCCTGTAAAACTGACCCTCTAAGATTTAAGTGCCCATATCTGACTGAAGATACATCTCAGATACTGCTCACAATCAGGACTACAGAGGGAAAGAATCTCATCTTCTCTTTCTTTCATTTACATGGCCAAAATTAAGTACTGGCAATGCTGAAAGTTTGTCAGGTATGAAGTTTAGCTTAGAACTGAAAATGCAAGTGGAAATTTTTAAATTTGCCTTTTACTTGTCTGAAAATCTATGACATGCCTGAATACCTATAAAGGTTCCAATTTTAAAAAAATGCTGTTCACCTGGTTCATTTCTGTAGACTTAATGAGGGCTAGTATTCTGAAAAGAGGGAACTCCTTCTTATTTTCTAATGTTATTAAATTATGTATGCAAATTAAATAAAAATGCTAATCTAAATCTGACCTGATGGCAGAAATCCGCTGCTTCATATTTAGGAATGGTAATATTAAAGGTTCATTTATTTAGGGAATATACGTTGCCTGTTCCCTTCCCTGATAAACATGATCTCTAATCTGAAATAAATTTTTTTTTCTGGGTGGTTGTTTCAAGCTACATGTGTAAGACAGCCAAGGCGTATCCATTGTACTGTTTTATCCTTCATGACATCAGAAGAGTTTCATCAAACTACTTTTTTGTATGTGATGGCCAGCACTTGAGGGTCACATCTGTTACCTTGCTGCTGGTGAGTGTTTCTAACTCAGCTGACCTGGTTCCAATTCCTTGGATGTGGAAACTTCTGGGTTGATGCTCTAAGGAAAAATGCAAGGCCTCTGAGAAATGCTGTGGCACAAGATTACTTAGGTCAGAGACTTCTGTCAACTGAATCAGGGTTCCTGAACTTTGAGCTGCACCAGTTTGTATAAACTGGAAATCTGTCTTCTTCTCTACTAAATGTGATGTACTGTCACTATTGGACATGAAAATGAGGAGCTTGACTCCAGTTAGAAGAAAGATCAGAAAGGCTTTATTTACAGTTTTGCACAGCCTTTTTATAACATGCTGCACTGAGGAACTATATAATTAGTCAGTAAAGACAACACTTCTCTTTTTTGGTTAAATAATAGAAACAACACCTGTGAGAGGGTTGTATGAGAGCTCTAGCTGTGTTATGAAGAGATAAAGACTTGTTTAGATCTTACATTCACTTGTCCTTGAAAAGAATGGATTCTCTCAAGGGAAGAAGAAAATTAGCTACTATAGGCTGAAAACTTCACAGACTCAGAAAATCAGACCTACAATGTACATAGGAGTGCAATGGAGAATTAATTCAGTGACAATTACTATCTAATGAAAGTGTAAGGGGGAAGTTGGTATCTACTGCCATGGACACAGAGCTACACACAGAAATAGACTGTGTGGAAATATAAAATCAGCAAGAAATGATTGCTCAGCAGGAACACAAAGCCATTTTGCAGGCTAACATAGGAATCTGTGTCCGATTACTCGATCAGCAGGGAGTTCAGGCAGCCAACATAATTTAAACTAACACACTGTAATGAGGCCCACAGAAACAGACCTGTCAAAGCAGAAAAAGAATCAAAATAAGAGGGCAAGTCATATTAGGAAAAAATCATACATACACAGATGGAATGTTTTGTAAATGTAATACAAATATACGAATGGTGTAGATTACCACAAATTTTGCAGGCATTGCAAGTACAAGGCAGAGGATCTGAAGTCCGCTACCACATACTTTCATGCTTCGTCCTGAATAAGTGGACTGCAACTTGTAGGTAATTTGGCATATTGAATCTTACTAGGTGAAAAAGGCTTAGAACAATATACTGGTTAATTATTTTTCTACCACTTGTTATCAGCTATCACACAGAGAAATCAGGCTGCCCATAATAAAGCTTCAGAAAGGATCACAAGCATATGAAGGCAACATAAAGCCAATGAAAAAGAAACATACTTCACGAAATTGATAGGTAGGCAATAATCAATGATATTTTAAAGTGTGAAACAAATAAGTGTGAGAAAAACCTGATTTGAATCTTAGTGTCCTGCAGAAAGGTAATCATAACTGTAATAAACACACTTGAACACAGCTTCTGCTAAGCACAGAATAAAAAAACAGTATCACAGCATTTATACACATCTATTCATCTGGACTCTAGCCCAAAAATGTACTAAAACTAGCACTATTGCTTTGAATTCAATAAGGCAAACACTTATTTGAATATTTATTTTCACATATCTAAGGTTAAACAAGAAAAAATAAGAAAGAAACAAACAAAAAAACCCCAAACAAATCAACTATTCACACTTTTAACTTGCACAGAATTTCTCATAATTCTCAGCAAAATAAAAACCTCAGATATTTTATAGTGTGCATAGTGGTCTAGGAATGGTATTTCCCAATTTATTGTTTCCACTGAAACACTCCAAACCATTCACTCATTCTTCCCTCCTCCTATAGCAGGATGTAGATGAGAATTGGAGACAGAAAAGGTGAAAATCATAGGTTGAGATAAGAACAATTTCCTGGAAACAGCAATGAGGTAAGAAAATGAAAATGTTACAGTAGTAACACTAATACGAGAGAGACGGGTGATTCACCTGTGAATGCTCACCACCTGGAAATCTCCCCACACTAACATGACTGGAAGAGACCCTTTCCCTTATCCTTAAAAATGACGGAGGTCGAGACTAATCTTCATATTCTTACCTTTCTAGGGTCTCTTTTAAATTCTAAAATGTGTTTTCTCTGTGTTTACACCAAAGCCAAATTCGGTTTGTAGTCATATTGTCAGTAAAAGTCTTCATTTTTTAGTCATCACTTAGATTTTTATACTGTTGACAAAACAGTAGTTAGTCTTAGTCCTGAAACATCATGTTAAAAAGCCTTCTTTGTCTTGAATGATATTTGACAGCACAGTTTTCCTTTTTTCTCTTATGTTGGATTGTCTTCTATTGTTCTTTCTATCCGCTTCTTTTGGTATGTGCTAATTCCTTTTGCTCACATATCTCAATATAACTTGCTCTTTCTAATAAATCTATTCCTCCCCTCTCTAGTAGAGTTAAAATAAAATAGCGGTTAGTTCCCTGGGCATAAAAAACTTTTAAATTTATTTGCATTTATTGATTTAATGAATTTTTTAGTCAAATTACACATTAAAAACCTCAACATCAGAACCTCAACAGAAACTGATAAAGGAAACAATCATCATTCAAGAGGTAGCATTCCACACGTCTAACGTGAGGTGAATGTGAAATTCTATTTCAGTGGAATCTTATACAGACTTTCTCCTTTACTCAGATCTATGCTTCCACAAGACTGGTAGAAAATACAACAGTTGAGATAAATATTTAAAACAGTTAAAACACGCAAATACAATCATATGTTTGCATAAGCTTCATTTCCTTATGAAATCAACATGAATCTAACACTAACAAGAGTGTTTAAAATCTTTTTAAATGCATTAGGAGTAATTTAAATTCCAACTCCCTTATATTCGCTTTTATATTAAAGGTTTGTTATTTCCATTAAAGAGAAGCCTTCAAATATCATTCAAGTCATATGAAGGCATACTGTACATTGATTAACACACCTATGTAGGTATTGTCACATTCATTTTAATATCCATTCACTTAATCTGCTAGCTGCTTCCTTGAACTCAAAAGATATTCCAATAATGGAAAAGATAAGGAAGAAAGAGACAACTAGAGTGAAATTCTGGAACACTGCATACACCTGCCCACTAAAAATGGAATCTGCAGCCTTTATACATTCTAAAGACCAATATAACATAGAGGTTTCCTGAGAAGTTTTAAATTATTCAAAAAGTATCTCTTAAATATTTAAGGACATTACAAAATGAACGTGGCTACCCACCTGAGCCCGATAAAATGACACAAGCTTTATTATACAGGCCAAGAATGTCACTGGGGAAAAAGGCAACTTGTTGGGAATTTAATCATGAACAGACAGATGACAAACTAATTTCAAGGAGGTGCTTATTTACTAGGCACTAGAAATCATTTTCAATTTACTTTAAATTGGAGACCCTTTCCCACCACATATTCTATTAGTCTTTGGGACAATGCTGCATCCTCAAAGGAAACCACACAGAAATATCCACAGAAAGACAATGTCATGCTAAGTAAGTACATTTTGTAAACCCAGAGTTCAAAGAGAATGTTGGAGCTATATTGTGCATATATTGGGGCATATTGTGACACTTTTCAAGTGAAATAGGGAGTCACTACTGGATGACTGCATTAAAGCTATCTCTTTTTCTGTGCTGATAGGGTTGTCTTATTTTAGCATGCAGTCAAAAAATTCCATCCTGCATTAGAAAACAGCTTTACTTATCTAGGAATTAGAGTACTGGATTTGAGTATTGAGCCTGAGTGATGAAATATTACTGTTCGGGAATGATGCAAAAAATTATTGCATTAAGATTAAATTCAAAATATAGGAAATAGTAATTTCAGTAAATTGTAACAGATTTAGGGTTCTGAGCAGTTCCAAACACTGCATTTTCTGTCTGTTTTCAGAAAAATCAAACTATTTAAATTGCTAACTGAGTACTAGCAGACACACAGTCATACACCCCACCCACCCAGGTTAACTTTAAGCACAAAACATACAAGTGCAGAGTCTCTAGGAGGTCTGTGTTGGCTACATAATTGGGGAAAATTCACAAGCATTGTCAAGTGAGGTCCCTGAAAGGTCATTTTCCCCAGGAGCTACTTTTTCAGCAGTCCCTTTGTATTCATAAAAATGATAGTGATGACTCACTGCTACACAAGAGAGAGTGGAAATGCTCCAACAAAACAAAGAAATGAAGAAATGAGAGGAAATGTATACTAAGCACATCTTTATAATTACTTGTGAGCTTACTAGTTTTGTAGTAGGACTAAAATACTAATGAAATTGCTCACAGGTAGGGTTGACTGATCCTGCATCACCTTAGATAAATGAAGTATATAAACATAAATACATGCACACACACTAATCAGTCATGATGGAAACAATCATAGAGAAAGTAGCATAATATTGTCTTGTCTGTGGACTGCTAGGGTTAGTTCTTTGTGAATCTACCTGTTTGCTTTAATAAACATTTTCTAACTGAAATGCATTTAAATAATTACTTGTGTTAAAGTTTACCAGTCACTTTATTGCATGTTTCCCTTGGCAGAACATACTACAATCAAACAATTTCTAGATTGTAAATTCTTCTACAGTCTACATTTTATCTTTAGAAATTATTCAAGTATTTACATTACTTAGAAAAATAGTCACCAGATTTTCTAAAAAGCTGAAAGTCCAATTTTTTCAAGTCCAATTTGTTTCTATAAATCTGTTATCTTATTTGTTCATTCCTGCATCTTTCCATTCTGAGTTCCAAGCAACAGTCACATGACAGAAGTGCTTTTGTCAGCTTTGCTCTAAATGTTTTATTTTAAGAGAGACCTCCCTCAAATGGAATTTCTGACTATTTGTCTCAGAACTTCCTTCACCAGCTTTAGCACTCAACCCATTTCAAGTTCCTTAGCCATAATGGCTTTTTTTCTTGTCTGGTCATTGCTTCCATATGGATTTTTTTACCTTACAAGACATTCCATTAAAAAAATCTGTGATTCCTATTTTCCATTTTGCTGTCCTTTTAGGTGTTTGGAGAATATTTTTTACATCCTCATGGCTGCTTTAAGTCCATGTTTTAATGAAAGAGTATTGTTAGGAGTGTACAGAGTTCCCACAAATTCTAATGTTAGATAAAAAAATCCTTCCTTCTTGGAAACAAGGAACAATATCTGGAAAAAAGTTACAAAGCCTTTAGTAAGCACTTCATAAAAGAAATTGTCATTACACAAGAGTAAATACTGTAAATTTTAGTAGCAGAGTATGTACCTTTACTGAATATTTGTCATGTGTAAAGAGGTGAGTAAATAAACCTGATATTAATGGAGCTCCAGATCTAGTGCTAAAAGGTATTTCTTACTTGTTGACATTTCTCTAAAAAATGGGTTAGTGAAATTAAAATGTGGAAAGTAGAAAGCATCAATATAGTTGACTTATAAATAAAAAGGAGGTACTCACATCAATATCTAAAACAGATATTTACCATTACAAAGACAGATACAGATGAACTGTGTGCTTTAGAAACACTTGAAAAATGAAAATGTCCTCAAAATCTTTGCTTCACAGAATCTGAGGTTGGAAGGAATCTCTGGAGAATCAGTACTGCAACTCCCTGGGGCTCAAATCAGGGTCATCTACAACAGATTGCCCAGAATCATATTTAATGAGGTCTCCAAGGACAGAGACACCACCACCTCTGGGCAACAATTTCCAATGTTCAACAGCACTCAAACTAAGACTTTCCTTATGTTTAAATGCAAATTCCCACATTTAATTTCATTCCCATTGCCTCTTGTCCTGGGACTGGGCAAAACTGGGAAGATACAGGTTTCCTCTTTACTCCCGCCCACAGTGTATTCATACACATTGGTAAGACCTTCAAGGCTAAACAGTCTCAGCTGTCTTGTCTCTTCCTAGGATATGCCTCAACTCCTTTATCATGTTTGAAACCCTTGGAAGCTGTTTTGCAACAGAAGATGATATTTCTCATGAATCCAGTAAAAAAGGCACTCTTTAAGACATCTTTTCAAAGAAATTTATATAAAGCTAACTATAAGGAGAAAAAAGTATAATCAGATAATCCCGTGTACCTTCCGATGCTAGCATCAAATGGGCCCCTGATCCCTACACTGCACATTATGCAGACTCCTTTCCATTGGAGAGATCCTAAACTCTTGGTCACTCAAGCTATTGTGCATTTCTTTTCCTCCAAGCAAATAGCTCTATTGATCATTCAGTGATCAAACAGAAAGGATGCTCGTGTGACAACTTCCCACTTTGCTAGATAAAACAAGTGCACACAGGTGGTATAGTTGATGGTACCAGGCAGGAGCTGCCTGGAAGATACTCCATTACAATGAGCTGGATGAACTTGTCCTGCAGCCATGGGGCTTGTGCAGCACAACACTGCAATGAAGACAAAACTATTCAACACAGTCACTGATGACCTGGATGGTGGGAAAAAATGCCCAGTCTGAAAACCACACTGGACATGCAGCCCAGCACAGGTGTGAAAATGCTCAAATCAACTATTGTATAGTGTGCCTACTCCTTGATATACAATGATCAGCCAGTCAAAATCATTACAGACATCTAGAACTGGGCACAGCACTCCTTATCTGTCCCCTCTGGTAATGAGTACAATAGAGGGATCATCTCTTTCAAATTGCTGGCATTTTTCCTACTGATACAGCTCAAGGTGTTTTTGGTCTTTGCCACCTGGATGTATTTCTGGCTCATGTTCAATTTTTTTTTACAAGAACCTGCATGTTCCTCTCTACCAAGCTACTTTCCAACTGGTCATACCCCAGCATGTGCTAGTGAATTGGTTTATTCCTCCGCCCCAGATAGACCATTCTGCATTTCTCTGTTAAACTTGAGGTGATTCCTGACAGCCCAGTGCTCCAGCCTGTAAAGATCTTTCTGAAAGGAAGTACAACACTGGTATGTCAGCCTTTCCTCCCAGTTTTATATCCTCAGCACACTTCCTTGTGTGCATTTTGTCCCATCACAATGTCAATAGTGACCAAGTTAATCGCTACTGGATACTATATGGATCCACATCTTTACTTTGTTCCACTGATTCTTTCAGAGTGGTGTTAAATCATTTCTCAGTCAACCTAACTTTCTAACCTAACCTGTACTTCTGTTTGTCTATGTGAATGCTGTGGTATACAGTGTCAAATGCATTACCAAAGTCAAGGTAGAGAGTATCCTCTTCTCACACCTCCTCCACAAAGCCAGTCAGCTCATTCTAGAAGGCTGTCAGGCAGGATTTCTCTCTGTAAAGCCAAGCTGACTACTCCCGATCACTTTCTTAACCTTCATGTAAGACCTTAAATAGAAATTGTATATAATGATTGAAAAGTCAAACACATCCAGCCACTATTGACCTTGTGGACACTTTTCTATTTGTTTTCTCACTGGATTAGAGCAATGTCTGAGTGTAGTTTGTGTTACTACTAAAAGATTAATAGTAATAAAATTTAAATTGGACCAGGTTTTCCTTTTTGACCATTACTTGTCTTCAGTTTTTTCTCCCTTTAAAATAGGCAATATAACTTTCAATTAGCACTAAGAGATTTATGTGTATAACTGCTCAAGACACTGCAGAATAAAGTCCAGTCTGCAAAGACACATGTAGTTCATTTCAATAGACCTGATCACTCACACACTTATGGACTTTGACAAATAGGTCAATATGTTGCAATAATATTAGATCTGAGAATAACCTCTTGGATTTGGATTTAGCAAAGTTGCTGGTTGGTGTTATAAGAGGAAACATTTTAATTGTTTACCCTTAATGTCAGTCTGAACTGAGTACAGCATTTTTTCAAATTTCAATACAGTTCATTATTATGGTGTGATAAAAAAGGCTCATTCAGGCTCTTTGGCATTATACAATTATGGCAAAGTTAATATTAAACAAAAAGAAAAGGTTTCTAACTTCGGGATACAAAAGGCCAGTGTCCCTTTCTCATTCCTGGATTGGGACATCATGAATCTCGCTGGCCACCTTTTCCTCTGAGTTTGCTCAGGCTTAAAACCAGTACAGAGGACCTACAAGATCCTCAATCAGCACAAATTTAACCTTACCTCCTGTAAGCAAATCACATGAAGTCATAATGGACTATTACACTTTTGAAAATTCTAATTACACTTAATTCCTTAGCTTTTACTACGTCTATGCTCTCCAAGAGAAATAAATATGTACTGTGACTACTAATCTTAATTTTTAATTGAAACTATTCAGTCTACATCATCTATTCTCACTGCAGCTTTAGAGGTCAAGCTCAGCAAACAGCTCAAACAGATGAGCAGCATGGTGTCCAAATGAACAAACTCTGCGGGTCTTCCAAAATACAGTGTTTTACATGGTTTCAGAATGAAAACTTATTATCCTGGGGTCAGTTAAAAATTTTATGTTAGATTTTGAATCTATAATAAACCTTGTTACCAGCTTAGTTGAGGCAAAATATGGATTTTATAATGAAATGTCACAAAATTCTCCAAGTGATGATTCATCTTCTAATTTATTCTCTGTATCTTTTTGCAGCAGTTAAATTTTTTTTCTGATTAAATACACTGTGTGAACTGAAAAGGCTAATATGACATTTCAAAAGTTAGCAATCAATATTATAATCATTAAATTAATTGGGGTTTTAAATAAAAGTGACAGAGAGTGGACATGTGAGCAGAGTTATCTCCTTCATTGATTTTTTTTCCTGACACTTTAATAAAATACTCACAGGTGTTTACTAGATTTATCAGAATTGTCTTCTGAACAAAACTAAATGAAAAATTGTTGTTATAGTTATTTGTTTCTAGGAATGTAGAGTGAAACCTTTGTTGGTTGTAGTAGGGCAAAGGTGGACTGAAACTTCTTGTTAAGTTCAAAAGTGAAATAAAAACAAAATTAATTCAAATTTCACTAAGTGATTTATAATTTCCATTTAAAATTTGAAAACATCTTGATACAATCACATTGCTAATTTAATTTGGAACAGTCACGTTAAAGTCTCTTGCATGTTGATCATTCATCAAAGTCACATTTTACAAACTCAAAGTATCTTGATCCTTATTTTCAGATACAATGAGGACATCCATACCTACCATGATTTGGCATTAAAAATACGTGCAAGATATTTGACATCTGTAACAAAAGCTGAGAATTGTTTCTTATTGACATGGTAAAACAAGAGGTTTTCTCTTCTGATACAGCAATATGGTATTTTCATGAATAATTGGGCAGGTTTATTGCCTTATAGGTTCTGAAAGGAATATCAGTATCAGACATCACTTAAAACTTTTGATAGAGATGATGCAGTTTCCTTCTGCTTTCACATTCACTCTGAGCTACTTTTACATAAACATGGATGGCAAGGCATGCAAGGAACTTCTCCCATTTTGCAAAACTGGAGTCTCAGGTTATGGATCCCTCTCTTATCATGAATTGTCAGAGATGTTTCCCCATTCCTTCAGAGTAATAAGACTGTTTTGGTGAGGTTTTGACCTAGTATGGTGGGTGAAGAGGATCCAGATCCACTGGTCCAATCAGTGCTTCAGATTGAGCAGCTCTGCTGAAGCAAAAAGCTTAGTGACACGCGGTATTTGAGAGGTGTCTGCCTAAGAAGTACAACAGGGATGTACTTGTAAATTGTGATGTAGCCTTGAATAAGCTGCTCCTTGTTTAAAGTGTTTGGTTACAAACATATTTTGCAGCCAAAGAGCTATGTGAGTGTTTTACTTTGCAATATTCTGGTTCCCTTGTTGGGATAAACTACTCAGCTGAACCACCTTATTGCCTCATAAAACAGAGCAGCAATGCTATTATCGCTTAACTGCACCTGAATTCAGGCAGAACTACTTTGTTCAAAGAGCAGTAAACACTTGGAGTAAGTTGTCAAGTAAGGTCATTGGAGCAAATAACATAAATGAGTGCTAGAGATACAGGACATTTTCATGAAGGAGATTGAAGGATACAGTGATAACAAGGGATTCAAGTAGGATGAACTGAGCTCAGGAAGGACTTATTTCATTGTTATTATTAAAAATTATCCTTTTGCAGAAAGCCAGTAGAGGCTTTGTACGGAACTTATTCCTTATATGCCTTAAGAGCCTTAAGTAGGATCTAAGAGGTACAGAGCAACAAATTTTAGCCTGCATGAAGAGGGCTTTGATCAATCCAATAACCATGAGAAGCATTGTATTCATGTCTGTGAACCTTTAGAAAAGGTAGCTCTTTGAAATATTTTTTTTTAACACAGTCTGGTTTTGCACTCTTTATTTTCAGATTTCCAACTAAAGCTAAAAAAATCATGGAGTGGCTTCCCTGCAGCCACAGTTAACATTCAGGGCTATTTTTTGTTACACAGTGACTACACTGTTTTTTGGACTTTTTATCATATTCTTTCAGAAATTAAGGTCATAACTAGCTGGGCACTAGTCAGCCACTGCTTTACAAGGTACTACCTGCTCAGGCAAAGGCAAGTCCCAAGAAATCCTGAACCCTACGCTGTCAGTCAACAGGAACCCTTTTTGTGGTAATGACAAAAATCAGATTTACTACGCTGCAGCACCGTTCCATAGAATAAGCATTAAATTTAATGCTGAATGCATACGAAATCTTCCAACTTCTCACCTGAGCAACACTCTTAGCAATTCATTTCTCTAAACTCAGCACTGGCTTTCCTCCACACACCACAGCTTCTTTGTGCCATTCTTCCTACCGTCAAGCACCCATTCCTTTAAATCTAAGCTCTGGGGTTCAAGATCTCTTAGCGGTTCTTTCTTACTGACTGATTACCACCTGAGAAACCTCTTCAGAACCCATAATAATGAAGGAGCAGGATGTTATCAGCTTCAGTGTTGTTCTGCACTGGTGGCAGGAAGGGCCAAGGTGGTGTGAGAAAGAGAGAAAAAGTGCAGCATTCTTTCTGAATCTCAGTCAGAATGGCCTCAAAAGAAATGGTGTAATAGAATACCTGGTTTAGCAAGATGGAATAAAAAGAGTAATATAGATAACAGGTCAATCTTGCATTCTTCAGATGCTGAGAATTCTGCTTTCACATCAGAATGACCCCAGATGAATTTTCACACCTTGTGGTACACCCGCTTACACAGAGTTCCTCCTCTGTGCCATGCCACAGTGCATTTCATTTTCTGTGAAAACCAGAGCCATATGCTTTTCCTGGCAGGTTGGAATGCTATACCTGTCCTAACCCCAGCACAGTGCAGGCTGGCACGGAGCAATCCAGGAGACTCCCTTGCAGCAGCCACTGGTGCTGTCATATGTGCTGCTCTGACCTGGAGAGCAGTGCCCAGAAGAGCAGACATGGTCTGCTCAAGGTACCTGACTTCTCACACACAATGCCTTCTGGAAGGTTCCCAACACACCTGCACCTTCGATGGAAAGGTGTGATTTTCTGTATCTACTATTTAACAGGTGTTCACAACCTGATAACCCCTTAAAGGAGATGTATCAGTTCCCCCCTGAGAATACTCTGTCCAGTTTTCCAATCAACTCACTGAACTACTCTCCCCTTGATTTATAACTTCACAGCTACCTCTAGAGTTTTATCATGAACACAGTAGAAGTATTCTCTTCTTTTTCAGTCCCACAAGCAAATGAAACGCAGTTCAGCTCCACATTGATATAATGGAGTGCAAAGCTAGAATGACATGCTCCTCTAGAAAAAAAGAGGAACAACATAAACTTGGTTTAAATGTGTTTTCATAGACTTTTCTAGCTAATAGTAAGGGAGATAAAAATAATTTAGACCAAATAATAGCTTCTTTTCTTTTGAATATATGGAAAGGTTTTTTATTGAATATGCCTCTGAAAAAAAAATCAGATGCATCCAGTTTCAAACTTCAGCTGCTTATACAGGTAAAAAAGCATAGCTTGTTCCACTGTTCCATTAACATTAGAAGGAAATAAATGAGTACAAGACTGAAGTCCCATGTTCCCTGATGTGTCCTGCTGTTCTTACTTATGGAGTTTAAAATTATATTACCCAACCCTCCCCTCCACTCCCCTCCCCCACCCCACCCCCAAAACCCCTGGTCAGTAAACTTAAGGTTCTATGAGTAAGGATCATCCTGTACTTAGAAATTCATGCTGGGAAATGATTAATTCAGTTCCAAATATTAATGTGATGTCTTAAGCTCAAATTCAGAAATCCCAAATTAAATCTTTGATATTAGGGGAGGGAAAAGGCTATGCATCTCTAAAGAACTAGTCAAAGGAAATAAAATAAAATATCAGTCAAGGAAAAATTACTTAGCTAATAAGAAGCCTAACTCAGGGAATTGTCTAGAATGTGAACTTCTTGCAGATTACTCCAAGCCTTTATGTTGTCATATTGTCCTAACTGTCTGTAAGTTGACGCTAATGGCAATTGTCTCTTGAGATTCATGCCGTGTTCCAAAGTTTACTGTAGTAGGAAAGTATAAACACCTTCTAAAGCTTTTTTTTAAAATTTAATTTCCATCAATCTGTTTGCCAGAAGTAATGACTTTTTTTTTCTGAAAATTTTCAATTGTCTTAGGTAAGTGTACAAGAAACTAAGTCTGTATCTACCCAAAGTTACTCTGTATTTGTTCAACCTGAAGAGAAGGACACACCTTTGTTGCTGCTTTTCAACAGAAACAGTAAGGTAATATTCTTCTTTGTCAGTATTCTGATCTTCTCAAAAACTCAATTTTTCCTGAGTTCCTTTTTTTAAAGTTTAGGAGAAGGAAAAAATTAATTCATCTTTTGTGTGAGTTTTCTCACAGATATCTAACAGATCCCAACAGCATTTAAAATATCAGCTAAGAAGCAAACCAAACACTAAGGTGAACTAAACTGAAATTATTTCTTGCTGTAATATAAAAACCTGAAGGCAATTTAAATAGGCAAGAATATAAGAGGACATTGTAAGCGCTTTCATCCTGTTGAAGGATACAACTAGGAAATTAAGGTACTTAATCAGACTCCTAGTGTTTGTTTTTCTGATCTGATTTTCCTGCAAAAACTCATTTTACAGGAATCACAATTTAAAATGGTAATCTGTCATTATATCTAGTCTTGAAAATTGCTTTTGTGACAAATCAGTAAAGAGGCCCATGGTATACTTTATTTAATTGTAATTAATGACTGTCTGTGATGGTATAAATGGAAAAAAATTGTCTCCCTTGAATTGAAAAGATTCCATTTTAATTTGGATATGATATAACCCAGCAAATTCCTTCTGTTTTCATTATGTTGAGAATTTCTAAGTTTTGCACCATAAAGAAGAGAATTGTAACACAGAGTTCCCTGAAAATTCCAGAAAGGTCCTTACAGTAAATGTAAAAAAATTATGGACAGCTCTGCTAAATGTCATTTTATAGGTGTGTTTTAAGAAGCATGAGGAGAATATCTAAGAATAATGTCTACATTTCAAATATTCAGGCAGTTGCAAAGGACAGGTCAAGTTCCACTTTGATTAGTTATTCTGGATTTTTTAAATACATTGCTCAGAGTAGGGCCAGTTTTCAGTAACTGTCCTAAAATATGTTCTTTTCAAGCTGCCTCAAATTGAATATGCAGCATTCAGATCTTCCTGAGAAGCATTTACAAGACCTTGGTTTGGCATAAGGCTGCATCTCTTTCCTTGAGGATGTTTTATGCCACAGTCACTCAATATTGGACTCTTTGCCTCTTTCTTTTAAAATATTTAGCATATTTAGTTTTCTAGCATCAGATATATTATATAATCTAATATGATCTGGAAAAACCTGTATTCTTGCTATAGAAAATGGTGTGATGAACTATATGCAACCTCAGGAATGGTTGGGAAATTTAAAAAGGATATGTGAAGAAAAAGAAACAAACATACTTCAAATACTACTACTGAATTCACTTCCTTTGCCTTTTCATGTATCACTGGTTTTCGTTTGCCCAAATCTAATTGATAGTAAAATATAACCAGATATGAGAAACAGAACTTTATCACAACCTGAAAATACCCTTAGAAAATTGTGAAACCAAATAAGTTTCAGAAATGAAATGTTTAAAAATAAGGCTTTTCCTGGACACAACTGCTTTTCTTTCTGCTGGTAACTTTCCATCCCTTTCCTCTGACCTTTTGACCAGCTGTCATTATATTGTTATTATTATCGCCCCTTTAATTTATATTATAAATTCCTCACCACAATCAGAGCAGTATTGTTGCTTTATACTGAGGCACTAAAGAAAATGGATCTGTTTACTTTATTTAAAAGAAGATTAAAAGGTGACTTGATCACCACCTACAGGCAATCACATAGGGAAACCAGTTTTTATAGTCATTATTTCTTTACTCTGCCAAAACAAAAGCTCATAATAAAATCCAGTAGGTGGGAGTTCACATCAACTATGTTCACTAGGGAAACACAGATGCACCCAACAAACCTGTAAAGATAAGAGCAGCAAATCACAGAAATATTTTACTTGGGAAAGCAAAAGATTCACTTGAAGGTTTTTAATCACTACTGGTCATCTCCTTTAAAAATGCCTGTCATAACTCATATGGAAGTGATGGGCTTGATGAAGAAATTATTTGATAATGTATTTTGTTTCATACTGCATGTAAGATCTGGAACAGTTTGTTACTACAGTGTGATCACTGCACATCTCAGTCCCAGACATGGAGACAGGCTCAGTCAAGAGTCCAGATTGCCAGGTAAGTTAGCAGCAATAAGGCAGGTCCAAGGTCAATCCAAGGACTTACAATTGGCAGCTTGGGGCAGAATCAGGTTCAGCAATCACAGCCAGTGTCAGACACAGTACAGTGATCAACAGGCAGGGCCACAGTGATAGCACAGGTTCAAGGTGAGCCAGGAAACTGTTCTGCAGGCCAGGGTCAGGACCAACACGGTAGCTGAGCTGAGGACAGGAGCTCCTATGGCATAGTTTAGACTGACACTGAAGGCCCAGAGTAAAGCTCGAGTTTCTGGCCCCTCTCTGTGCCAAGTGGGGATAGAAGCCTTAAATGAGGTTGGTCAAGACCTTTTAGTACATTTAAGGCCCAGCAACTGCACTTCATAGCCATGCCCTCAGATTTCTGGTGACAAGGTTTACATGCTGATGCTGACAAGCAGCAGAACTTCTGGAACCACTCCTAGGAACAGTACAGAATGATCTTGAGTGTGACTTTACAAACTTTATATAAAACAGTTGCCACTGTAGCATCTAAATTAATGTGCCTGTCTGCTTGCTATCTAAGATGGAAGTCATGGGATAGGCTGATGTTAGTCAGCATACATTAGATATTCTTATTTTCAAAGACAATCACATTATCTTAAAGCAAACAAGAGACAAGCCCCTGAACAGACTGTCCTCTCCCTTCTCTGTGAGCAAGATAATTGTTAATAAGATAGGCAAATCAGATACTATAAGTAAAGGCCATAGGATGAAGTCATAGCCTTGTCAATGATACATTTCATGTCTGCCCCATCTATCAATGTCAAGAGATTTCAATTTCACAGGTGAAACTTACAATCTGATAAGGACATCACAGCTTATACTGCTCAGTTGCTCTTCATCACTGAGTATTGTAACTGGTGATGTTCTCAATGACAAGTTGCATAATTGTCTTTGTTTTGGTTTTGAGCACCACCTTCTTCTTGAGCCAAATTCATCATTTGCAATTGTTTAGAAAAAAGCCACTGATCAGAATCACTGCACTCTAAGAAAAGTCTTATCACAGCAATGTTCTAAATGTTCGTTTTCATGATTAGGATGATGATTGTTGTCAATACAATCAGGAGCTCAACCTTTAACAACATTATCAGGAAAGATCAGTTATCCAACTTTCTAGTCAGAAAGTTTGCAGTCCATATATAGATTCAAAAATGATAAGTGCTCCTTCTGCAAAAAGAAAAAGTTCACTGCTGGTCATCAAACATTGACAGTCTGAAGCATATTATTTCAAAGATTCTCATTTGTGGGCATCAGTGCTTCCTCTGACAATGAGTAAAGAAGTTTTATCACATCCAAAGAGCCTTGAGGATCTCTGAAATGCTCATTACTATGGTAATAAGTGCACATCAAAATGAAATGGAAGTTAACTGAGATTGCCTCTGACGAGACACATTCTGTTGTCTCTTTTTTAAAAATTGTCAGTGATATGTATGGACATGAACACTGTCATAACTGTGAGGTGAGAATTTTCTGTGGATTCTTTGCAGAAAGATTCATTCTTATTGGTATATCAGTCATCAGAAAGATATATTAAAATAAGCTAATTAAATATCAATTTCTAATAAATCAAAATTGGACAAGATCCTGGGCAGTATGATGGACACCTTGGAGACCACTCTGCTCTGAGTGGGGGCTGGCTAGTTGTCATTCCCAGTCAAAGTTATCCTATTAACTCATTTGTTCTGGTGGGAAACTGTTTTCTTGGCATCTGTGAAAAGCAAAGAGTACCTAAGAACTTTGTTGCCAGATGTTTTTCTAGCATTTCCTGGAAAACTGAGCTTATAAAAAGTGATTAGTGTTGTTTCTGGATCCAACAACCAAACCAACTCTCATGAAAGGCAGAGCTCCACCTTCAGTATACTATACTGATGCAGAGCTACACTGAGCCTGTGTAGAATAATGAGCTCCTGAATTAGTCACATTTATAGAATAATCTGTTATGGTTGTGCCAATACACAAATCAAAAGGAGTCATAAAAATCTGGCAAAATCATGGCATGCTAATATGACATGCTCATGGTGCACATCTGGTGCTGGTTTTTATACAACTGCTTGCAGATTTTGCAGGAAGTATTCTTGAAATGTGTTCTCTCAAAGTATCAGCTAATTGTCAGTGAAGATGCTACAGGTGTGCAGAGATGAGATGTACACTTTGAGGAAACATTCAAGTCAAGATTTTCTCACATGCTGAAGAGTTATAGCTGTGATACCAATGTTTGTTCATTACCTGAACTGAAAAGTTTTGAAGAGATCAATATGAATTAAGAGAAATACACAGGGAAGGTATGACCAGACTTTTTTGTGGTATCCACCCAAGATGCTGGCTCTGTTACATGCAAGATATTACAGAAAGAATGTAATATTTGTCTTCTGTCTCTGTTTTTCTCTTTTCCCATTGTTACCTAGAACTCCTTCGTGTATCAGCATTATTACTGTTAGTTTCTGGGAAAATGCTGTATTCACTAGACACTTTCCACATATTTAGTCCCACAAAAGTAGTAATCATTATGTCTAATGTTGTTGTCTATAACATGGATGTTCCTGGACCATTGTAACCAGAGGACTGTCCAACTTGGTGTTTCTGAAACAAATCTATTTTACAAAAATTAATTATCTCAGCCAACATGCTATTTTTCCCCTCTGAGACCATATACTATTGTTCAAGAGGACATCATGCAGCAAATTAATTGTCCTGGGAGCCAAGTTACTTGCCACTTTTTTCCCCAAAGGTCCTACAGCGCTTTTCTCATTACTTGGCACATTCACAGTGAGATCAATTTGCTTGTTTCTGCCATCAGGTAGCTGGTGTATACCATCATGTTACAAAAATGCACACCTACATTCCATGACAGCATTTCTGGCACATTCTGGCATGTAATATCAACACCTAATAGTAAATGTCACACATTATAGCAGGTGATTGATCAGCTGTACACTTTCTTTTTGAAATTTTGTTGTTTAAACTATGATAAAAATACATTTACTCAGTATTCTGGTTGATTACTTAAGTAATAGGAATACAATCATATTCTAACAGAAGGAGGGTCTTAATTAATTTTAAGTGAAATCTATAGATACAGAATATTTTGTTTCCTGTATTTCCATCCACAAAATATTTCCAGGAACTATTGTCTCTTAGTTAAATTCTGTGGATTTAGACATACCTGTGCTTAAGAAACATTTAGAATACTTTCACAGAATTGAGCACACTATGGCTTATGGTATGGACAGATGCCAAATGGCATTTCTGCAAAGTCCAGCTCAGCTTGATCCAACAGTAATGAGGGGAAAATCTCTTGCAGACTCAAATAGATTTCTTACTAACACCATAATGTATAGTTAATGTAGTGAAAATCTCTGTGAGACCTGACTGTAAACTTGAAGAAGATATTAAGGAGGAAGAGGACAAGTTATTACTGACCTTCCTCTGATCTGGTAAATTAATAAATCAGAATCAATTTTAGTCAAGCAATTGGTTTTAGTTACAACAGCAAAGAATGCATCTGTGAGCCAGAGCCACCAATACTGATTCTGAGCAGCTATTTTTATAACTCTGAAAAAGGGAAAAAAAACAACAAAAGGCATCTCCAGGCATTTAGGAGTTCATTTACTTGTATTGATACAATTTTTTAAAAGGGCAATTAGAACTCTAATGACTTTTATCATTGGCATTCTTTAGACTCCATTAAAAAAATTATCTTGAGCCAATTTGCAACTGCTTCTTGTGTTATTATGAATGTAAAGACTTCTGTCATCTTTTGTTACAGACTTTTTTCCCCACATTTTCTCTTTGGAGTCCTCACCTAAATCTGGGAATTCTGACTTCTACCTTTTCTTCTCAGTATTATCTTTCCTCTATTATTTATTTTCTTCTGACTTGTACATGAGTGGGCCTTGTTGTTCTGACTTTAAAAAGACTTTTTTCTTTCCGGAAATAAATTTTCTCATGTTAAAAAAAAAAAAAAAAAAGGAAGGGCTTTTTCTCGGAACAGAGAGAAAAACAACAACTGCTGTCAACATATTTGCAGCTCCTCACAAGAAAGAATGGACAAAAGTACTCCACATCTCTGCTTTTAGTTTGTGAAAATTCCCAGGAAGCACTATTGCTAAATAGGTCATCATCACTGAAGGGGTCCAGACGTTTCTGTTGTGCCTGCTGTCATGGTCCACATATACAGAGACAGAGACATGAGGAACTATTGTAATAATTTAACATAACTTTCTGCATCACAATGGCTACAGATGTTCCTGCTCCAAGCCCCCAGCTTTTCAGATGTGGTACAGTACATCTGTTATAGAGCTATTCAATAATAACCCAGTGTTCCTTATATCTTAAGATTAGCGATAGTGCTCTAGGGTGATGTTATGATATTTGTACCCCAAATTGTCTCTTGGGTTTGTGTTGGATATGGTCCTTTGTGCCTTTGGTGTTGGGTCTGGGAGCTGGAGAAAGAGAGACATGCACGGTTTATGTTTTCAGAACTCTCCTCCGCCGACTGGCCTTGGGAGTTGACCAGCAGCACACAGTGTGAGACAGTGTGTCTTTTTTTTTTTCCTTTCCTCATTTAGTAGTAGTTAGTTGTTAGTTAGTGTGTGTAAGCAGCTTAGAGTGGGAGAAGCTTCCTTTTTTCCTTCTGCTCCTGTTTTCTTTCTTGTTTTTGTTTTTTTGTTGGGTTTTTTTTTTGTTGTTGTTGGGTTTTTTTGTCTTTTTGCTTTGTTTTGTTTCTTCTTTTTTCTTCCTCCCTTTTTTTTGCCTTCCCTTGGAACTGTTAAAAATCTCTTTGGACAGAAGACCCTGGGGAGCACCATGGGGGCTTGCGCCTGGAACCCACCAAGATCTGCGCAGCAACGTTTCCCAGTGCCCAAGGGACTCAGACAGAACAACCATCTACAGGAGGGACTTCTTTCCTAAATCTGTCATCTCTCCAGAGCAGCACAAAGTTTTTGTCATTGGGTATTGTTCAAATTATTGTGCTGGGGAGTGCTTTGCCTGTTTAATAAACAGGGTTCTCTCCAATACTCTCTGAGGAGGTATTTTCCCGAACCGGTTGAGGGGGGAGAAGGGGGTGCCCTTAGGAGGTTTCCTCCCAGATTTACCCTAAACCTCCACAGATAGTTACCCTCATTATGAAAAAAAAAAAAAAAAAAAAAAACAACCAAAAACCACTCAAAATTGTGGTACATTTCTAATATATGTCAGTTCCATTTTAAATTTTGGTTATTGCATATTATTTAATGTCCTTCTACTCTAGGAAGAAAGATTTTAAAATTTTCTCATGCAGTAAGTGTTTTGCAGTGTCTCTATAATGGTCTGAGTAAGGGAAGATCAATTCAACCTGCTACATGAAACAGTTTTTAAAAAATAATGATAAGATAAATGAAAAAAAGGTGGAATTGGCAGGCATATTCAGGCATATTCTGTGTGTTCTGATCACACAGAAACGTATATATAGTTAAGTTATAGAAAGTTACACCTCAATAGGTTTTTTTTACTAAAACCTTTAGGCTTTCCTTATAAATGTCTTCTCCAGACATATAAAACACATATTTTTTGGTAAATTTTCTCTTTTCTCTTTATTCATATTTTCCCTATATGAGTACCAAACTTGGTTTCAGAGCTTTGGTGGTGGTCTTCCTAAGGGAGGAAAAGATGAAGCCACACTGATAAAAGTTTCATCATTTCATTCTATTTGTCTAACTCTGGATGCCTTTTCCTCTTACAAAATCCAAAACCTCAGTCATTTTTACAAGGCATGATCATCTTCGTGAGTAATGCTTAACATATTCTTAAGACACATAATGGGAAGCATGATGTTTTCTTCAGTTACAAAGATTGTGCTTTCCCTCCTTACTCTTAATAGCCCTTCTATAAATGTATGTGTTAACCTGCTGCTTTAGCTTCTGTTTCTGTTTTCCAAGCAGCACCTCTTCAGTGCATGCTTTATCACCACAATAGCTCCTCTGTCATGTTTCAATAATCTTTATAATGCCATAGATCATTTTCTGCTCTGTTAGCTCATGTTCTTCTGTCTTATTGCTCAGCTTTTGGCCAGAAAATCTAGCCACTGTCTAGCCCAGTCACATTTGAACTGTTTCATCCTCTTAATTAGCAATTACACAAGAATAACTAAAATATAGTCCACCCATCATGGAAGTAGCCTCTTCCATGGTCTTTCAGATTTTGGAAGTGTTCACAATTTAGCATCTCCAAGCTATAAGAAAAGTATTTTGTGTTCAAAAATGCAAAGTAAGAAAACAAATCTATTTTTTTATTGCTTTTTAGTCTTCCCATGGGTTTTGAACCAAGCATAGCCTGTAAGGAGAGAGTCTTTATCAACTTCTTTCAGGAGTCATGCAGAAAAGGAAGAGAACTCTCAGACTTGTTAAGAGAACTCTCAGACTAAGAAAGCCAGGATTGTCTGGCACCTTTTTGAAGTATGAAAGCAGAGTAAGCAGAGCCTCATCCTGACACAGGAGCTGATGAAGCAGAATCTTGTCATAATCTGAAGGCTATTTTGTGCACCAAAATCTCATAACTCTGCTTTCTGGTCCCAGTGATTCACAATTTTGTTCCTCTGCAGACCCCAGGAGGTAAGATAAGGAGCACAGCAGCTCTGAATGCACAGAACAAAGTGGAGGTTCAATCCAGAAAGGGCAAGGAAAGCAGAGAAAGTAATAAAACTGCACTGTTATACTTGACTTTAAACTACAAGGGCAAGGGTGTGAGCACCTATGCTTCTAAGAAATAAATATATTCCTAAAATCTTGGCTAGTATACCCTTCTCCTAGTGTTGTATTTTCTACCTGCACTTCTCCAAAATATCTACAGTGATGAGATCTTGTTTGCACTTCTATATAAAGTACTAGCTTTATTGGAATGTGATCTGCATGCTTTCAGCAATATTTTATTACAAACTTCCAGAGGAACACACATCTCACTATATAAAAAGCATACTTCCCTTGCATAAATAAGCTTCAAGTTTTATTAAAAATCAAGATGCTTCGTAGTATATAATGAATTATTAATTTTATGTTCATAACCATAGTCACATGGTATTTCCTGAAACACAATGCAAAATACAAAGGAAATATCACAACCAAGTTTTAATAAGTTAGAGGCTTAATATAATAAAATCAGTTCTTCTTTTACAAAAAGTAGCTTAAGGCAGCTTTGATCACATGTCACTGATAACTCTGTAGAAAATCTGTGTAGTGCTGGTGAAACCTTGGTGAGAATCTCTCCCTTTTTTTTTTCCCCAGATAATCTGTCTACTGCAGAAATGACTGTTCAACAGTCTGGAGTCTTGTCCTAGAACTATAATACTTTCCAGTCCTTCAATTTTATCTTTCTTTAGCATTATGTTTCATTTTAAAATTGCCTGAAATTAAATAATTTTCCAGGATACAAATCAAGGTAAGAAAGAGCCTTTTTTTTCTGACTAGGCATCTGTAAACATACTTTAAGAAAACTGAGCAAGATGGTTATTTCCTTTTAATTCCGCCAGTGGAGACAGAAAGTGATAATGAAGGGCAAGAAAGTAGATCACAGTTCACAACATTATTCAACACTTCCAGTCCTTAACTCTCCCTGCTAACTAAACTGAAATAAAGTGCTGTGTCAAGGAAGACAAGTCAATAGCAAATGGTTCCTGAGCATTCTCCTCTTCCACTGCTGCAGTTGCCTGTGGGGCTCTGGTTCTGCAGTGGTTGATGTGCAAAGCCAGAGTCCTTTTTCTTGTGAAGAAGTTAGAAACCACCTCACAAATCTCTGTATTTTTCAGTCATTTCTAAATTAGCACAAAGTAGCTGCAAACAACTAATAGCCAGGCAAGAAATTATTGATCATGTGACAAATTGAAAGGAATCGCCGAATCTAAGATCTAGATTCTATCTTTGTCACTAATATCTTCAATCCAGACACTTTTGATTATCTTCTATTGCATTTTCCATATCACTTCAATGGAAATATCCCGTTACACAGAGGGATCATCAGTCACACTGATGAGATACATTCCCATGAAGCAGACTTTATTGCAGAGCAGGTTGTCATTGAGGTGGAGGGCAATTTTTGGAGAGCAATAGGAGAGAGCTGGCTGTGTTAATGCTACTAATCATCAAAAATATAGTACAAATATGCTGTCCATCTACAACAGTTTATTCCACACAGAACACTGAAGCTGAAGATAGGTAGGACAATACCTAAAATTTCTCAGTATGTGATTTTTTTTTCCAATCAGCACCCATTCATAATGCCTTGTGGGATCCAGATATCTGTTGAGACTGCTGGAGCTATGTAGGTATCACTTTCCTTTCTTCTTGTATGTGAATAGTTTTAATGTATCTCTAACTGATTAATTGCCATATTTACTTAGAAGAAAATTTGTGCATACATATTCAGAATCCCTTCCTTTATTATTTTCTTTCAAATATCCTTTTTATTCCTACCTATTTCAAAGTAAGAGGGGGAGAAACTCTTTCCTTGTTTTGTACCCAGATACTCCTATTTATAGATTCCTGATACAAACAGATGCTAAAAATGCTTCTGTGTGACAGCTGGAAAATGAGAAAAGCAGATGAGTTTATTTTTAGGAAAATAACCACCCTGCATTGGAAAAAAAAAAAAAAAAAAAAGATAGTGGATCTGCTTTGTGTATTGTGTTTTGAATCCCTGTCTTCCTAATGAAGAGACAAGGAGAGGCAGTACTGATGAGCAAATAGAGTATCAGCCCAGAAGGGCAAGAAAAACCGAACACAGTCTCAATAACATAATTAAAAATGACTGTGGTGCTACTAAACCAGGGTTCTTGTTCAAATTAAAAATGAATTTACTGGAGGGATGATTTTCTTAAGCAGATGGGATGAGTGAGCTCTTAGCATGGGCCTTAAACATCATTCGTGTTGACAACTTTTTTTCTAATTACTCCCCCTGCAGATTTTCAGCAACAAGAAATAGCCAGAAGAAAAGCTCTTGACTAGTTGCGCATCATGACTGCCAGCAGAAATGTGTAACATTTTGAGCAGATCATCTCATGTCAGTGTGTTTAAAAGTCAAGAGACAAGAGTGTTTGCACTGAAGCATGAAGCAAGGCACTGTCAAGGACTGCATTATGACTTTCCACCTTCTGAGAACAGTTCAGATTGGTCCCCACACCCAAAGATTAAGGTCATTTTGGACTTTGCCAGGGCTCTACTAGTAACAGATGCCAAGGCACTGTTTGTTGTCTGTGGGCAGACTCAGCAGGGCACATGTTCCTCAGAGACTCCCATGCAGAGTGCTCCAGTGGCATAGGGCCAGAGCCTCTCCTGCTGGTTTCCTTGGATCTAGGGGTTTTGCTGTTCCACTACTCACTACCCTCACAAACTGGTATAAGGGTTCGGAGCATGTCAGAGAATTTAGCCCAGACTTCTTGTGTTGCTACTAAAGAAGGGCCAGTTGGTTAGTCAGATGTCTCCTGTTACTTTATGTACCACTACTTGTAACTTTGGCATCATTGGGCAGACAAAGAAGAGTCAGATTTTCCAATTTTTACCTCAGTCCTGTCCCAAAGGAGGGCTCCAACAGATCAGGAATGCTGGTATCTGAAGGGATAACTAAATGTAATATATGTAACCACATTACTATATGTAATGACTATGTCTGGATCTAAGTAACCTCCACATTTCAGGGTGCTTCTACATATCCTTAATAAATCTTTCCACCATTTAATGGTAAACTGTTTTAGAAACTGTGCTTTCATAAGCATCACCAGGCTAGAGTAGATATGTGGGATTCAAAAGATTCCATCTCCGTTGGAAAGGAGGTGGCCAAGGGAAGGACAATAATTTGGACAAATTCCTTGGGATAAGTGCAGAGTGAGCACTGCAGAGCATGTACCCATTGAAGTCAAGCAAGGGTCTGCTGAAAAAGCCGAAATTATAAACAGCTTGTAATCAGTACATTCTCTCTTACAATGCTGTGTTCATTATTTTCTACACTCTTCTTCCTCCTTCAGAGACTAAAACTAACACTTAACACTATTAGTAGATCACCTTCACTTACATATACATGGCTAACTAGAACTCCAAATAGCAGATGGATTTAGAGAATGGAGAAGATACTGTTATTTAAATACCAGAGAAACAGAGACAATGTGAGAGGATAAGCTGCTGTACTTTACATGAAATCTCCAGTAGCAATGGGGTGAGAATGAATGTTGGTTACAAGGGTAAAGGTTGCTCAAGTATTTAATGTGCACATGATAAATCCCTACAAAGTTCATGCTTCATAACACAAAACTATAAGAAATGGGTCATGAATCCATGTTTAAAAGTGCTGATATGTATTGGAAAGTACTTCCTCAAGAGTTACCTGCCTTTAAGAGCACTCTACCAGTGCTAATCAGTTATTTTGAAAAAATAATTCAATCTTTGGTATTGTTAAATTAGCTTAATGGGAATGCTTATCTTCTACTGAATGTTAATTAGTACCTGCCAGCTTTTTCACATGCAGGTAAAACCGCTGCAAGAGCAAACTTTATTGTGGCGTTTTCAAACTTTTGACTCTTACTTCACAATTTGAATGACAGTTTTAGTATGCAGCAAGGGTGCTGGACTAGATGATCTTTAAAGATTCCTTTTCACTCAAACCATTGAATGTTTCTATGATATATGTGTTTTTTATTGTGTGTACAACATTTATATTGTTTATTTGAAGAAAAACAAAGGACCTCAATATTACTTTTACTATTTGTTTTCTGAGTACCGTGATTGTTTTATTAAAAAAAGTTGTGAGTTTTAGTTTGCTGTCTGCTTTTCTCTTTTAATCTAATGCTGTTTTTAAAAAGCTAATCCCTTTCAGAAAGCTTTGTTGACACCAAAGTCTGGTGTTGACTTTAATATGAAAAAGATGGAACAGACTAAAAAACCCTCACATTTATATCACTCCTAGTCTGGGTGCTCTCTGCATGTGACATATTTTAATTTTTCTTCAGATATAAAACAAAATTGGAGACTGCAGTGAATCACAAGCTCCCGTAGAAAACCACTGGATCTTTCAAAAATACCTTTCAGAAAGCTTTGTTGACACCAAAGTCTGGTGTTGACTTTAATATGAAAAAGATGGAACAGACTAAAAAACCCTCACATTTATATCACTCCTAGTCTGGGTACTCTCTGCATGTGACATATTTTAATTTTTCTTCAGATATAAAANCTTGCTGTGGATCCATGTAGTGGTGAATCCTTGGGTAGTTTAAGCAGACCTGGATGAACTGCACAGTGTGTATTGCATGAGATCAAGTGAACACTTGGTGTCTGTGACCTGAACTGACAGCAGAGTCACATCATCAACCCTGAGGGAATCATACAAATTACTTGCAAATGTGTAACACACGCAGTGTTTGTGAACAGGGGTGGGAGACCATGAATAT
>WEIU01006240.1:95703-128879 GCA_013389925.1 Aegithalos caudatus | reverse complement strand
CATATAGTAAGTGAAAAAATATGATTAACATGGCTGACACTGACTAGATCTATGAGACAGAAGAACAAGACCATTATTAATAGTTTATGGTGAGTCATCTGATGAGCTAATACCTAGTTATCTAATGGTCACATTTTTAAGTCTTGACCCTAGAGCAGGGCATTAGATGAGACAGTTATGTGGAGAAGATTCTGTGGTAATGAAGATTACAGGAACATATTCACTCAGACAGTATTCATAAAGTTATGGATTATACCTACTTCCACTTGGTACAGCCTTTGTAGGTTTTTTCCCTGAGCTCTAAATGCAAGGCACATCTGAATGCCAGATTCCTGTTTTCTAGAGAAAAGGAACTGTATCCCAAATAAAAATGAAGTAATTAATATTCCTTCATAGGTGACTACACAGAAGTAGCAGCAACAAGTTGAATATTGTGCTGACCAAGAGCAAAAAAAAAAGTTAAGGATGATTTACCTTGCCCTATTCTGCTCCTTGCAAAAATTGTGTCACAATTAAGAGGTTTCTTGGACACCATTTCAAGCTTTCTTGTGGTGATCAACATTATCCTGAATTCACCAAAATGAAGAAATGCATCACATTGGGAAGACACATTGGCACAAGGAGCAACAGTTCAGAGGATTTCATCCAGTCAAGGGTTATGATAAGAAAAGAAGTTCATTGTTTATTCATGACAGTCTCTTACATGCACAGAAATAAATCATATGCTGTGCACACCTATTTACATGAGAATACCTTACATGCAGGTGAGACATTTCTGTCACAAGCCAACACTCACTCAGCTAACAGTAGTACCAGTGTTTCTACAACAGGTGTTGCATTTTAGTTGGGTTCTTTCTTTCTTTCTTTCTTTCTCTTTCTTTCTTTCTTTCTTTCTTTCTTTCTTTCTTTCTTTCTTTCTTTCTTTCTTTCTTTCTTTCTTTCTTTCTTTCTTTCTTTCTTTCTTTCTTTCTTTCTTTCTTTCTTTCTTTCTTTCTTTCTTTCTTTCTTTCTTTCTTTCTTTCTTTCTTTCTTTCTTTCTTTCTTTCTTTCTTTCTTTCTTTCTTTCTTTCTTTCTTTCTTTCTTTCTTTCTTTCTTTCTTTCTTTCTTTCTTTCTTTCTTTCTTTCTTTCTTTCTTTCTTTCTTTCTTTCTTTCTTTCTTTCTTTCTTTCTTTCTTTCTTTCTTTCTTTCTTTCTTTCTTTCTTTCTTTCTTTCTTTCTTTCTTTCTTTCTTTCTTTCTTTCTTTCTTTCTTTCTTTCTTTCTTTCTTTCTTTCTTTCTTTCTTTCTTTCTTTCTTTCTTTCTTTCTTTCTTTCTTTCTTTCTTTCTTTCTTTCTTTCTTTCTTTCTTTCTTTCTTTCTTTCTTTCTTTCTTTCTTTCTTTCTTTCTTTCTTTCTTTCTTTCTTTCTTTCTTTCTTTCTTTCTTTCTTTCTTTCTTTCTTTCTTTCTTTCTTTCTTTCTTTCTTTCTTTCTTTCTTTCTTTCTTTCTTTCTTTCTTTCTTTCTTTCTTTCTTTCTTTCTTTCTTTCTTTCTTTCTTTCTTTCTTTCTTTCTTTCTTTCTTTCTTTCTTTCTTTCTTTCTNCCTCCTTCCTTCCTTCCTTCCTTCCTTCCTTCCTTCCTTCCTTCCCCCCTTTTTTTTTTGTTAATGACAAACCATAGAAGACCAGACAATCTCTTGGCATAAATTACACTGGCAGGGATGAAGCCAAGGATTGGGATCAGAAACTGATGATGTGCATAGCTAAAGGTCACAGCCATGAATACAAACAAAACTGTCATATTCTGCTATATCACTGTTGCTACAAGCATATTGACCACAGTAATGAGAGACTTCACACTCTAATAGTCAAGATACAATCCAGGAAAAGGTTCAGCATTAAAAATATTACTCCTTTATCCCCATCATATAATTTACACAAGGAATATGACAAATTACTACTGTAGTTAAAATTGACAGCACTGGTCTTGCCCAGTGGAATCCAGATGTTGATACTTGACAGATTAGTAGCAAGAATGTTCAATGTGTTTTTTTTTTCTCATTTCTGTATATATAATTCTGATTTTTTTTTACTGAATGCAAAGAGAAGACATTCAGTTTACAGTAATCAGACAGAAGTGTGACATCTGTCACTTTTTGTTTTATTTGAGGAATCCTAAAGGATTGGTTTAGTATCTTTATTTTATATCAGAATTCATACAGTTTTCTGCCTCTTACATAAATTCATCTAGAAAATAAAGCAATTTTGACATGATCTAATGGAAGCTTTCAAAATTTGTAGCAGAGCAGAAAGATGATCAAAAGAAATTTCTCTTATGGTGGAGGCTTCAAAAGTGAAGGGAATAATTTACAGTTAAGACATGACAAGTGATGGAAATAAGAAATGACAATTCAATTCATGGTACCTCCAGATTTGTTTAGAACTATAGACCAAAAAGAGTGATGAAGTTTATTTATTTTGATATGTGAGTTATGAAGAAGCTCTGAGATTTATAGTTCTTTGCATAACTTCATTTTTCTGTAATTTCCATTTTACTAACATAACTTACCAACCTTGATTTCTGTTCATAGCATGATCAAGGAAGGTATTGTTTTAAATTTGTAATATATCCTTTAATATGGAAGCTGAATTGTTAAAGTACTTTTTTCCATTCTAGGCTGGTAGTACAAAGTCTGTGATTAAATATGGGTCTTTCAAGTACAGCTTCTAAATTTTTACATTTTAAAACTAAGTATTGTTGATAGAAAGCACAGGACAACATAACTCACTTCTTCCTTTGGTCTGACAGAACCTGTGACTGTTGAGAGTTAATCTAAACCCCAACTACTTACTTTGTTTTCTGAGTGAAATAACTAAAAGGCTGGATTGAGTGAACTTTCCTGGGATGTACTAAGCCTTTTTTTTAATTTTTTTTTTCTAACATTTGTGCTATGTAGTGCTTTATATTATGATTTTTATATGTTATGTGTTAGTGTTTGAAAGGTATATGTTAAACTGGTAAATGGGACATAAAATTTCTGGGAAAAGAAAAAACTGTTCTACTCATAGAGATAAGCAACAATTTCTATTTTCTTATGCTAATATTGCAATTCTGTAATTCTGTTGTTTGCTAGTTCATGGCTTTGTTTGAATGAGAACCATAACAAATATCATATGATAGTAAGTACCATTCAAGACCACCAGAGAGGTCAGGGGGCTTAATTCTACCGCTTCTTCTAATATTATACATCAGCATTGTAAGATTTCAGCTTGCGTTTCTTCCTATTTCATTCTAAGGAGAAACCTGGGATATATTAATAGAGCATACATTTGCAAAGTAGCATGAGACAAAGGGGCTGTCTGAGAGAGATCAAACACTGAATGTGAGTCCTTCATCTATATTAAATACCTGATTATTGCCCTAGTAGTGAATGTTTGGTCATATCAATTGCTGTGGCAATTGTGATACAACAACCCTCAGCTCAGTTGTTTTTAAAGCTAGAAGGTAAAAACAGATCAGAGTTTATAATTTAAGACTAAAACCAGTGCCAATTCTTTCAATATCTGATATTATCTACTGTTCATGTTTTTAGAGTGTTCAGAGATATGTTGCACTCCTTCCAGTGAAGGACATTGTACATTTCCTGAACAGTTAACGGTCGGAGTCCAGGGCAACCCTTTGGTCATCCTGGAAGGTCAGGAACCTCAGCAGAGATGTCTGGGACCTGAGCAAAAGGGTTTGATACCTGTACAGAGGGGTTTAATACCTGTACAGGGGGGTCTGGGATCTGAACAGGGGGGTTGGAGACCCTGGCACAGAGCCCAGGAAGAGACTGGCTTTGATTTCAGTCGATGGGAAAAGCTTCCAACATTGAAAGAAGAATTGCAAGCCACAAAAGTGTGAAATACAGTAGTGTAGTTTATCACAGGGTGCAAAAGTAGAATTTAGGGTTTTTAGAATAGGGTTTCAAGAAGGAAAAATGGGGGAATTTGGGCCTATCCCTGTCCTTCTGCTTCTTCTTCTTCTTGTCCTCCATCTTCTGCTGCGATGGTGGCACTTTTGGATTGTTTAGAGTAGAGACACACTGTCTAACATAGGTAATAGGTATTGGTAATCTTTTGTAAATTAAGTTTACGTAGTTCATAGTATGAAGAGTTAACACCACCCCAAGGTTGGGGAGTCAGCGCTGATCTGAGCTGCTGTGAGAACCTCAGCAGGGCAAAGAAAGAATGTATTAGACAAGAATAAACAGCCTTGAAAAACAGAGCCAATGATTTCTTTGACTTTTCTTTGGTATTGGGGCTTGGGAAAAGGACATTTTCTAATACCTCAAGAGTTAACCACTAAAATCTCCAACTCTGTAAAGTTTTTTGGAACAGAATGACCTTGTACAAAGCTGACAGTGTTCACATGGTCAGAGAACAGAGCTCTGAAGACATCCCTGTTTATGTACTACTCTTCATAAATACAGCTATTAGTGTTTACAAACTAGTATGGTGGGTTTTTTTTGTTTTTTTTGTTTTTTTTTTTAATGATGCTGGATTACATTTTATATAGATTTTTGAAGATATTTACTATTTATTATGATCAGAAGCACTTAACGCCAACTTTGGAGGATAATTCAGACAGTTGTGTGGCAAAAAGTCCATATTAAGAACCTATATTCATTGGTCAACTGCAACAGGACGATACATAATTTCTGGATCCTGTCAGAAATTTATTCCTTTGCTGATGACAAAAGAACTACATAATGATCAAACAAGTCTGAAGTTTGCAAAAGAAACAAAATTCATTTTTTAAGGGGAAATGGGACAAACTGAAGTAAAGAGAGACAGTAAAGTATACTACTACTCTCCTGCTCAGCAACATTACCTCTTTAAACAAAGTGTAAGAATTTCCAGTGACAAAGGGAAGAAGATGATTCAAAAACTTCAGATTATTAGCCCTTCTCTTTTCCTAGTGTCTGATTCATGCTTGGTGCCTTCCCATCCCACTCGATCCTGCTGCTCCCCAAACAGTGGTTACAAATTTTCTGGTTCTGTCTGCTCTTAGAACTACAGGCATTGGGAGGTGCAATTTATTTCCTTCACAGCTGCAGATGTTTTAGGTATTTGACTTTGCCACCATTGCCAACTTGATCAAGTGCTTTGATTTAAAAAAAGAGGTCAGTAGCTTTTGTTCCTTAAGGACAGATGGAGCTTGACGGACTAAATATCAAACAATTCAGTCTTTGATTGTCAATGTTTTTTGAGAAAAATTAGTATTTTAATCTATCTTTTATTAGAATGACAGATAATAATGGAAATTTTAACAAAAACTAAAACTAAAAACAAAAACAAAAACTACTTTTTAGTACTATTCCTTGTTCATCAAGTGCCATCACTTTTCAAATATACCACTATTGTAATAAGTTGCTTGGTATGATTAATCAGTTATCATCAAGCTTCATTTAGCTACTCGTTTGGTAATATTAACTGCTCTTTTTTAAACCAGTTTGTTCTCATGTTATTTAAGGACCAAGAACCATCAATTTGCTTGTTACAACTATTTTCCCAGGTATCATTTGTTCAAAGATTTGAGTCTTTTTTTTTTCATAATTTTTGCCATTCATTGCTGTCTTTCTCTAAATTTCAGTTCTACTGAGCAAGAAATTTTCATCATGCATTTTAAGGTCATATAATGAAATATTTAATATAAACTAAATATCTAAATGATATATATATATTAAAATATAGACTTTTTAACATATAAGCTATAAATCTAAATACTTAAGATATATAAACTACAAAGAAAAAAACATTTGACCTCAGAGGCTGAAATTTCCTAATTAAATAATAATAATTAAAAAAATACCAGATTGTCAAATGGAAAAGAACCTCATATTTGGAAGAACACAACAGACCATACAATAAATCATGTAAAAAGCGTGTAAAAAGTACTTCCCCTTCTGCCCTTAGCCATAGTAACTCAACAGTGGGAATTAGGTGAGGGCAACCAGAGGCAAATAAACATGGCCAGAAAGCTTGAAAATAACATTACGAGAAAGGAAATTTGAGTGTGATGAAAGTAAAATACAGAAGAGGAAACCTTTAAGAGCTCAGAGAAACAGCTTTCCAAGTAAAACCAGACATCAGCATAGTGAAAATAGTTATGAGTTAGGTCACTTTTGTTTGGAAGAGAAGGTTGATTGAAAAGAGTTGTCTCCTCCATCTGCTCAGTTTTAACAAAAAGTGACAGAGTCACAATGAAGAACTTTGAAGTAGCAAATGCAAGCCTATTTCCTGCCCCAGAGTCCATACCAGTGAATTGGAGAGTTTGTCTGCTCCATTCCAGCATCTGGAGAATAAAGTTCTTCCTTCTACAGAGCATACCCTCCTATGCATAAATGATCTGGTGACCTGAGTCACATCTTTTAATCTAGTGCTCCCCCACGGCTAGGACCTGTATGTTCTTCTTTCTACACAGGGCTGAATTTGTCTCCTAATCACATATTGCAGCCCTGGAAGTTGCAGCTCCATTTTTCTTGCTTACTTATTGTAGATTGCAATTGATGATCTGTAAGAATTACTCCCATATTGAAATTAAATCACTGGAACTGATCTCTTACTTTTGAAAGAGAAAAGCATAATGCTAAGATCCACACACCTGAGGCTAAAATATTTCACTGGAATACTTCTGCTCTTGGATTTCAAGCACAATAGATCAAATTTATGTCTTGCATAAGTCACTTCTGAGAGAGGGAATAGTAATAGCAGGGTAAATACAGCAGTGATCCCCTATTGGCACTTCTAGCTCTGGTGGTGAGACTTTCCCATGTTTTCCTCTGTTCTTTCATAAAATGCATACCAGAAGTACTGCATAGTTTGTCCACTGAAGATATTGAAAATACTGGTGACTTAGGAGATTATAATTAATTTTCAAGGGTATGTTTAACTTCTGTCTTTCTATATTTATCAGTTTTCCAGAGTCTGTGGGTAGTGTTTGGTAAAGTTTCACCAGCACAAAATTTAATTTGAGGTATCCTTAAGTGCAGAGGTTTCTATTTTGTGAAAGTGTACTCTAAATTTTCACCTATGCATCACTTTAAATTTTTTATTACATCATTTACATTTATCATCACATTGTTTATGTTTGTCATCACATCCCATCCACTGACATTTTGCTGACAATGTGGCACCTCTGTATAGGAATAACACAGTTTTCTAGAACTTGATAAATCGTACTTCTTAACACTTATATTCTGTGTAACTACTGGCCACTGACCATAAGCACATTTTACATAATAATTATATAACAAAGCTCTCACATAAAAATAATAGCACTAAATTGCAGAGTCAGGCACTGAAATGTTTTCAAAAGCTAGATTTAATGTTACTAGTGAAATGTAATTCACATGCTAGTGAGGATCCATTATGGTACAGCATTTAATTATATGATCTTATTCTATTTTTCCACAGGACTTCTTCCTCATTTGAGGTACAGAATGTAAGCCACTTACTTAGTCAGCAGCAATTCATATTTTGCTTTATTCCATTTGTTTTATGATCCCATACTTTATTTACTGTATACTATTCAAACTGTGCTTGGAAAACAGAATACTTAATTTCTTCTTAGACTTTTTCATAGAGCTCATCTCTGTAATATATTAATGCTTCACTAACACTCATAAATGAATTTGTACAGCATCCCTTTGTGATAAAGTGAGAAATAAAAGCATGTAGAAACCGAGGTTAAAAAAATCTCTTTATATATTATCACTATCATCTATTAGTAATCACTATTATCTATTATAATTGCAAATCAATGTAAAGCAATTCTCTTTTTGTAATTGCCAAACCTTGTGTTGTATTTTACATGTTCAAAAATCTACTTTAATGCTGTGTATGCTCAGTTCTTTTGCAAATAAGATGTAGGAATCACAAGCCAAATTCCCAGAAAATAAAGATATATGCTTAGTGCCCACCTGAGTAAAGTTACTAGCTACCTACTAACTGCTGATCCTGTTGTATTTCTCCGACATGTGCAAGGATAGGATCTTATTTCTTAAGGATTTTACTGATTCAAAGATCTTCTGTTAATCATGCTCCTTTATTCCCTACATTTCTGGTTTAACAACAGACAAGTGTAAGTCTTATGAAAAACTGCAGGGTTTTACCCAACTGTGATCAAATATATTCAATTAATATACCAAGTTTTTGCTGGTAAAAGTAGCGTCTATTGCCATGCTTGTAGAATATAGTGTAAAATGGACATTTAAGCCATTATTAAGGTTGCAGGTGACAGACTAAAACTTCCTCAAGAGGGACAATAGAGGAGAAGATGTTGATCTCCTCTCTCTGGTGACCAGTGATAGGACACAAGGAGATGGAAGGAAGCTTCATCAGGGCAGTTCATTTTGGCCATTACTGAGAAGCTCGCTGGTCACTTGGAACAGCTTCCCAGGGAAGTGGTCATGGCACCAAGCCTGTCAGAGTTCAAGGACATATGGATGATTCTCTTACTCATATGGTTTATTGTTAGGTAGTCCTGTGAGGAACAGAGACTTGAACTGATTGACAATTATGTGTCCATTCCAGTTTAAGGTTTCTTCTGCCTGGCGTCCCAGGTCTGACTTGCTGTTCAGGTGTGTCTGTAAATCCAAAGAGTTTGACTGTGAAGCAATCTTGATCTTCAGAACTCACTTTACAGCAGTGTTTGAAAGACCATAGTAACTACAGTAAGCTTATGATTTCATCTTAGGTCCTCCATGATCTAAATTATTAATTGAAACCCTATACAATGCCTTGAGGTAAAATCAGATTGGTGTTTAATTTCCTGTTCATTAGGGTTAAACAAGCTCTCCTACTTTCATTGCTTGTCAACTTTTTCCATCCTTGTGTCTGGCCCCTACCTTTCTTTCAGCTCTGAGTCTCATTGTCTGTCCATCCTTTCCTTCAGCTTCTTGTCTGGTCACAAATCCCCCTAAGCCACTTGATTATTTGTTGTTTTCCATTATTTTTCCTATAGAAATATCTGGACTCTCTGGTTCCCTGTATCTGGCACCTCTTCTCAATTACTTTTTTCTCGTTCTTCTTACTACCATCACCTGCATTGAATTTTTAAATTGTTCTCTGCCATGGTACAGCACAAGCTAGAAAAGACTAATTTGCTGTTCTTAGTGGTGATACCTGCATGAAGATCCTTACCAGGGCACAGCCAATAGTTCTTAACATTGCAGGGAAAATTCTTGCCATTCAAATCTGTAGAGTGTCCAATACTGGAAAAATGTTGAAGGATATAGCTATAGACACACAGCTGGTTTCTCCACAGAAAGTGTGAACTATTTTTTTCAAAAGCTTATACTTTGAACCAGTACTGACCTATCAGCTTTTATTTCCCTTCTCTGAGACATGAAGAAACAGAACTTAACAATGAAAGGATTGCTATAATTTTGCCATGTTAACAAAAGAGGTTATGTTTCAAAGGATTTCTATAAAAATAGTATGCAGATAGCACTGTTCTTCAGTGAGATTTAAATCAAACTTTGAGCTGTAAGTTTCTTAGTGGGGTTGTGAAGGGATACATGATGTATAGACAAAGTCATTTTTGGAAAAAACAAAAGCCTGCAAATGCTTGAATATAATTTTAAAACATCTGCAGTAGTCCTTACAGTAAAGAAAAAAGTAGTGACTCTTTAAGATTGCTTCAGTATTAATTCAAAGCAGAGGATACAGAACATGACTAATTTCAATCTTGTTTAGAAACATCTCCACCAACAGTGACTTGTTTCAAGTCCTCACCTAATTAACAACAATAAACAGCCTTGCTCTTAATGTTTCTGTGACAGTTAAACACACAGGACAGAGAATCAGTCTGCTGGAGTTAATGAGGCTCATTTGCATTCCTTCCAAGGATCATCTGCTAATACAAATAAACTAGGTAGCAGGCTCAAGCAATGTCCAAGAGGATGTAATATGTTAATCCTATCTTTGAAAAATCTAAGTTAAATTGATGATTTCTTTATAATTACATTGTGCTTTCTTACAGTCACATGAAAATTATGACTCCCTAATTATTAAGAAAGCCAGCAATATATTCCCATCTTAAAATGCAAGATTTCACTCACAACTGGTAAAGAACTGGGGTTTGTAATCGTGTAGTTCATCCAATTAGCATTTGTGGGAGAGGTTTTGGTTTTGTTACATTTCATGGAAGAGGAAAAATATTCTTCCATACTTTATTTTATTAAGTGGATTTAAATGCATTATGTACTTATTAGTTATATGCCAGTAGACTTTCATAAAGTTATACAGAGCAATTGATAATATATTTTATTTTAATGAAGTCAAGACAGATCTAGATTGGCCTGTCTAGGTGACAGTAACTGAAACCTAGAGTATGATTTGCTCTATTTTCATAGTTTAATATTCATCCTCACATCTATAATTTCCATTTTGGTACTGGCCAGCTCAGACAGTTTGATTGGAAGGGAAGCAGAAGAAAGAATTGGGAGAACAGACTTTTAAAATCTTTCAGTTCTGAGCATAAAGGCTTGGAACGAAACTTTATGAAGTGAGAAGGTAACTATTAGAAAATCATTTGACTTATAGTTAATAGACATCAAGAAAGCAGAACCTGTTTGTTAACAGCTTACTATGGAAAGAGAATAAAGTCTTGGAAGAAAAAGATGGAATTTAGTTATATCCCTGAAACAGGGAACATGATAGCTTCTCCTTAATAAGTTTGTCATGCCAATTGCAGTCACTTATTAAGGGTTCATTTTAAAAAATACAGGCATAATGTGGAAACATAACATCATGTTATAAAGAATTTAAAAACAAAGAAAAAATTGGAAGGGACAATGTGTACTCCAGAAGCCCAGCACATGTCTTGACCTGCATCTTGAAAAAGGACAATTATCAGTAGGAAGCATAAGGACATACAGCAGGGGGTAGGGAGACAATATTATTATAAATATGTATTATTCATCCTTTTTTTTTTGTCTAAAATTTCACTCTTTTTGACACATATGTAGCTAGTTTGTCATCTGATATGTTAAATTATTAAATGAATAATTAATGTGATTATGCAAAAGTCTCTTTTTCTCTCTCTTTCTTTCAGTTACTTATGTTTGATGCAACCAAGAACTGGGAAAATTCTCTACTTCTTGTGTCTTCTTTGCTTCTATTAGCAAATTGGTTAAAAGAACCTCTAAAGCTTGAAAAATATTTACTGTATGCAGTTGTTTTGTTTTTCACAAATAACAGTGCCACAGATCTTCAAACGACAGGGTGTGTATAGGTAGGCATCACTGATGGGCAGAATTCCAAGTGCATTCATCTAACAGTGATTCCAGACTTCACGACCCATTTCTCAACTTAGTGCATGAGGAATCATCTCTGTTCCCATGACAGGTAGGTATTTTCCTTTGTGACAGGACCATTCCTTAGCCCATGCTATGTGCTTTTTAGTGGATGCCCCTTATTCAAAGGTGTTGGTTTGATTGAAATTTGCAGCTGGTTCAGATTTTTGAACACTCCATTTTTTTGTAGAGAGGTAAGTATGGATTAAAGCATTCAAGGTAACCATTTCCTTTTTTTTTTTTTTTTTTTTTTTTCACAGTAGAAGTTGAAGACTCTTTTAATTTTAAGTAAACAGGGCCATCAATACACTATGGTATTAAAATATAGATTGTAGGAAAAAAAATCACTCATAAGGAATTATAGATAAAGAAGACATGATGAATTAAGAATTGTGTATTTAGACCTCACCTGAATGAAACTTACTTCTAATTTCCAAACTTTGCTGCTTGCCCTGCAATGTCCTAAAGAGAGTTACTTTGCCTGCAGGAGAGGAGAAGTAAAGTCTGGTACTTAATGCAGGAGGATTCATACAGAAGCCTCATTTTTGTTTACAGAGCATAAAATCTCCTAAAATTGACACCATGGTACCTGAAAAGCTTGATGTATTATTTTGCACTTAGGAGTCAACTGTGAAGATCATTAATTTTTTTTTTTCTCTATGATCCTAATAATAAATAAATTAATAAAGTTACTGCATAGGTTGGGGTAATTTTTTTTTTGATATCCTTTTTTTCTGTACAAGGCAAAAATGCTGGCAAAGTCAAATTGTTCCTTCAGTAGTTAGTTCTTATTTTGTGAGGTTTGTACATCTTTTGTTCTGTCAGTCTGCTTTGCAGACACATCGTGCTGTAGTCGCCATATCTACGGGTCTGGTTTTAGACTACCCTTGTATACATTGAAAGATATACTCTAGGCAGACTTCTTCAATGTCATGTTCTTTCCTCACAGTCTCCAGTCTGCCTTTCTGCATTTTTTCTCTCCTCTAATGACCTCATGAAACTGCAGCTAGAACTTTGAGAACCATTTTAAAAGCTATTGCTGAAATTTTGATGGTTTACTTTATGACTGTTGCCCTTTATGCTACTAAATTTGGAGTCATTGCTTTTTCTGCCTATAAACTGACTTGGATACCTGCAACATCATAGCCATGCACACTTATATGCTTTTTACTCTATAGTAAAAATGAAAAGTATTTATAGATGCAAGTGTCTCCCAGTTTTACTGGTGCAATCTCTGTTATATTGAAAATGGTCTCCTGACTCTAGGTCCCACAGCAATTTCATGAGACTATCAAAATGCAGGACCTCTTCAAGGCTAAAAATTCTACTAACAATAAACAGAGCAGATACACAGTTTCAGGGGGCTAGTTAGTTCTTTTTGTTCCCTTCAGGGATGCATGCATACAGAAATATCATATCACTTTTAAAATTTAAGATTTTAAAAGAATAAATAAACAAATACAGTACTGCCTCAGAGTAATGTGACTTTCTGTTTTATTTACCCTATAAGGTAAGCACGGAAATATCCAGCCTGGTTTGTTTTCATTGACGATATTCCAGGTGGAAGCATGCCACATCAAAGACATTCCTACACTGATGATACAAGCTAGATGTGCCCATCCAACAAGCCTCAGCTAGGGAGCAAGTTCTTGTAAGAGGGAGCATGCATAAAGGTAGGGATTTAAGAGTCCACTGCTGGGCAAGCCCAAAAAAATTATGGTTGAAAATCAAGAGCTTAGGCACTAATAAAGTGCACAAACTTCAGGGAGGTGTATCTGTCCCAAAACAGAAACACCCTTTGTCTAGTAGAAATAATGACAAAGTGCAGGACAATGCATAAAGGAAGCAGCTTTGGCACACATGGAACTATGGATTTCTCAAACAGAATAAGCAGTTTCATTCAGGGGATTTTTTAAACTGAGTTTCTTTTCTGTCTTTTGAACAGTTTTGGTTATTTGAAGTTTTAGGACCACTCTCTGTGAAAATACAGTATCTTTGACCTTCAATGGGATTGGTACTTTGAGGCAAACAAAACTCTGCAGGACAGCAAGATCTTGGAAACATGAAGGGAAAGAGGAGGAGGCAGCCGAGTCTTTTACTGTCTCTGTGTATGTAAGAAATATGACAAAGAAGAAATAAATTTTTACTTCACATTAAATGTAGAGGCATTTCATATCCAGTTTATGAATATAAACAGACAAGAAACCAAACAAATAATTGCCAGTGCTCTAAGCAAATTCACAGTAAGACAAAGCCTGATTATTGGTCTCAGTGGTAGAATTTCCTGTCTTTAGTCGTACAGTCCCTTGCAAACTAAAACACATGACAGTTGAATCACTGGTTTACCAAATTTGTTGGAGACTTAGTAATTATGCACTTGTATTGGCTTACTTAAAAGCAGTATTAATATAGTAGATCTATTTTCACAGTATTGTGTGTAGTTTTTGTACTGAAAAATGAATTCTAGTGGGGGCATGGGCACTGAAATTTATTGTGGGGCTTACGACAACACTTCCAAATACACAAAAATTCTTATACTTTTGTTTTTCACATTCTTTTCCTAATGTATTGTTATAATATCTGTCTAATGAAATGGGACTGGATTTTAAAGTTTGCCTGATTTGATGGTAGGGTAACTCAATTGACTGGAGTTATATTTTGAGTTGCACTGATGTCAAAAAATAAGTCCACCTCACAATTAGAAGAAGTGAAAGATCATATTTGAATATTCTTATGTAAAGTGGCAGAGTGATACATTTTCCCTCCAGATTTAGAGAGCACTGAAAGGTGGAAACAGTCCTATATCTATGTGGCAATACTTTTTATTTCTTGTTGTTTTACCACCCTATTATCATTAGGAAGTTTTAGTTTAGTTCTGGAACAAATTACTTTATTGTATTTATTATAATGTTTTTTAGCTTATCACAAATAAAAGTAGCTTAGAAAATTCTAGGGTTTTTTGTTTGTTTTGTTTGTTTTGGTTTTTTGTTTGTTTTGTTGTTGTTGTTTGTTTTGTTTTGTTTTTTTACTTGTGTGTGAATATTTCATTGCTTTTTCTCAGTTGTAGGCTTTTATTTTTCCAATTGTCCCATCTTTTTCTTTTCTTAGCATAGTTTTTATCTCAGATAATATATGATTTTTTTTGATAGTGAGCTTTCAGTTGGGGAAAAAAAAAACAGAAAAAGCACTTCAGCATTTCCTTTAGCAAAAGATTTTATTATCTCCCTCAGTTCACTTCTGCCTGTTCTGAGTCAATGAACTCAAGAAATGAAAAGATCTTATTTTTCTCACATGAAATTTCCTCAGACCCACAGGTTTGAGTGTTTCTATATCACTAGCAGCTTCTATGTAGTAATGTAAACATGTCCAACTTGACCCCCAGTGCCTTTACTCTCACCTAGACATACAATTTTATAGACTTCTTCAGCTGGACAAGAAAAACCCAGTGCCTTCAGCCACTCCTCAGGGGATGTGTCTGCCAGCCCCTTCCCCAGCTTAGTGCCCTCCTCGGGACATGTTCAGGTACCCCATGTCCTTTAGAAATTATGGGGCTCAGAACTGTAAACAATATCTACAAAAGATCCTCTGAGGGACTTTCCAAACTCTGCCTAGAAACTGTTGGTGCTCCAGCACAACCATACTCTTTGGAGTATACAATATTAGTACGGCCTGTGCCATCAGACAAGGGGCAATGTTCTCAAAATCATGTAGATTCAGACTGAACACAAGGAGGAAGTTTTTATGATGAGGGTGGTGAACCACTGAAACAGTTGCCCAGAGAGTGGCCCTATCCCTGGAAAATTTTAAAATCCTTTCTAGTCTGAACCATTCTGTGATTCTATGATAATTCATTATGTCATCCTAATTTGTACTCCAATCAGGTACTTAAAAGAGAATGTGTAACAAAATAAGTGAGTGATTCAAAACCAGTTTGGTTCTTCTTGAAGTTGCAACTTAATAAAGAAAAGATGTTGGGAGAAATATTGGCATATCTCCCCCCCATAATTGGTCTGCTATCAAGGAAAGGGAAATTTCCAACACCTGGATGAATGCTGAGTTTTTGGAATTGTCATAATACAAAACAAAGGTATAATAGCAAGAAATTAGCAGTACTGGATCTGTCAAACTTAGTTAGATCAATACATAATGAATAAAATGTATCCCAGTTTCATTAGGTTAATGTCTAGAATTCCACTTTGTCCATATTTTTCACCCTTTGCCTGCCAAACAGACAAAAAACCATGCTTTTTACTCCTTTTCTTCCTTTTTAGCAATTGAGACAAATAAAATAAGTGCTTATGACTCTTATTCCACAAAGTAGGTTTGCTGTTTGAACCACCATTGCACATAATTAGAATATCAAGATTCAAAAGGAGGAAAAAAGACTTTTGCCTCCATGTTCTTCAGTTGGATCCAACACATCAAACCAAGTTAGCTCCTCATTTACACATGGCAGTTCCTCTGAGAATAATTTGGTATTATGGCTGTAGGGGTGAGGCAGTTTGGAACAATAGTTTGTGACTGTGATATTGAAAAAGGCTTTGAAATATTTTAGAGCCATGTAGTGGTGTCATAATTTTTACAGAAAAATTGAATTAATTTCCTCATTTACAGAATCTAATGTAGGCTTTAGATGGTACTTGAAGTTCAGGACCAATTTTGTAGGATTTATATGGTCCTGTACAATATGATAGCAGGGAAAAGGACTGCCATCAGGACAATACAAAATATTTTACAAAATACTTACCATCTGTAGTGCACTACATGATTTCACATGAGTAACAGATACAAGTGTCTACTAGGTCATCACTTATTTCAGCATTGAACTAAATTAAAGTGCAAACGATTTTAGAATGCCTTTTGTCTGTATTTGTTACAGCCCATGGTACCAGGAATTCACAGGACCTCCCTGAACAGGGATGCACTTTAAATCTTAGCTTGCAATCCCTGCTCAAAAAAGGTGAAATGAATTGCAATGCTACAAGTCTGTAATGCATCACAAAATATAGGTGAAATTGAAATTAGATGCAAATGAATCAAGCATTGACATGAATTATTTAATTTCCAAGCTTTTGTTGCACAAGTACACTGTGCGAACATGTGCCATACAATAACAGATATACTGGCACTTCCTAGCTCAAGAAATGTGTAACAAATGAGGAGGAAAATAAGACTTCTCTAGCATGCACTATCTAGAGCAGTTTAAATATTTGAAAGGATGTCATGATTACATAATTCAAAAATATGGTGAGAAAACACTTACTGCATTTGTGATATTTCTTCTTCTAGAAGTGACTACTCTGTGAAACTCTCAGGGTTGCACTCTGCAAGACTTGCTGCTGCAATATACTCACTGATCACAAGCGAAAACTGTGACACCTTCAGAACTTGTTTTTAAAAAGTATAGTATTTCAGCCAAGGAGATACTTTAGAAAGATTTCTCTTACAAAGCATTTAGCTTGGGTGCAAGCATCCAAATGAGGTCACTGGGGAATTACAGAAGTGGTGTCTGTGAAGATAGACTAGGGGCTGCCCCATGCCAGACACAACTGGATCCAACAACCCTGCCAAGGGACACAGATGAGCACACTAGCCACCATCAAGTGTGGGAAAACATTTAAGAAGGGTCACAAAATGCCACAGAGTAAAGAGGACAGAGAGAAAACAGAGAGAGGATGACAAATTCATAGAAGAAAAAAAGCAGGATCACCAAAGTTAGAGGAGAATAAAAAGGAGGTACTCAGTAGAGCAGATATTCCAATAGCGACTGCAGCCCTTTGTGGAGAGTGAAATGAAAGGAGCAACTGAGAGAAACTTATGTCCTGATCTTTCCCTGAGTTGCCCATTACCTCACTGAAGAGACTGAGTGTAACCTGTCATGACAAAAAGGTGTGAGGAGATCTATCTGGAGTGGAGACAAGCTTGGGGAGGGAGAAAAACTGTGTTCTCCGTAAGTTGTTTGTACTGTTTGTTTCCAAATATCTGAATCAGTACTTCAACACTTAGATTGTCAATAAATTCACTTAAATTCCCCAAGATGAGTCTGTTTTGCTCAGGAGAGTAACTGCTAAGTGAACTCCTTGTCTTTACTTCAGTCCACAATTTGTGTTTTTCTATGGTGTGCAGGACAAGAGGGAGAAAGCTGTTGTGAAGGTGGTAGCTGGTAATCACCATTTCTCTCATTATATAATTTTTTATAATTGTGATTACAGAACAGTTTGTCTCCTTTATACGTCCCTCTTCCATAAACAATTTCATTCAGAGCCCTAAAGTAGGTGAAAATTTTTGCCTGTTGATGGACGTGATGGTTTAGTGTCTGCTATTTTATATATGGTATGGGGAACTCAAAAAGCGAAACAGGCTTACCTTAAAATTACAAAAGATAGTTTATTCACACACTAAGAATAAAGAATAAGAAAAGAGGAAAAGAAACAAAAAACAAATGAAAACCTTCAAAACATCCTTCCTTCCCCCCCCACAAATATTCACTTTCCTGCGCACAACATAAAAAGACAAAACCTGTAACTTCAGTCAGGGTTACCATTTAAAAATAATCTTTCATCAGTTCCTTTAGGAGAGGAGTCTTTCTGTGTCTTATGGAGACCACACTTGTGTAGCTGCCTGAAAATAAACTCTGCAAAAACTGTGAAAATATCCTACCTATAGCCGTTTGCGTGACACTGCACATATGTCATAAACTGCTTATTGGGGGTACTGTTTAAGAATGCCTCCTCTAGTATAACTCTTCCAAAACTTCATCTCAAAACTACAAAATCTCCTTTTTCCGTAAGAGTGAGAAAACTTTGTATCACTTATAACTAGCACTTTGCATCCCCTCCAAACAGCATCTATATGTTACAGGAAAAAATAGTCCATTGTTCATAATTACAGAAGTGTCCAGCCACTTTAGGCCACTCCTTGTCCTTATCCCCAAATAATCTTTCCACTCTCCCTTCACTGACTTAGTTTCATGCTATGACTCCTTATGGTTCAATCACTATGTCTTGTCTTAACTCTGGGGAGAGCCAGTGCTGTGAAAAGTTCATCTGCTGGTGTGAAAAGAGTTAAATGTGCCTGGGCCTGCGCTGATCACGAGGTCCCTGCCACAGGAACTGTGAAGGTTTCCGAGCCATGCTGCTGGGGAGAGTCTGTGGATGCTTCCTTCTCCACCCCTCAGTCTTGTGGCATGGGCCGCTCCTTCGCAGGGGNCTTTCCACTCTCCCTTCACTGACTTAGTTTCATGCTATGACTCCTTATGGTTCAATCACTATGTCTTGTCTTAACTCTGGGGAGAGCCAGTGCTGTGAAAAGTTCATCTGCTGGTGTGAAAAGAGTTAAATGTGCCTGGGCCTGCGCTGATCACGAGGTCCCTGCCACAGGAACTGTGAAGGTTTCCGAGCCATGCTGCTGGGGAGAGTCTGTGGATGCTTCCTTCTCCACCCCTCAGTCTTGTGGCATGGGCCGCTCCTTCGCAGGGGCAGCGGCTACCAGAGGCCCAAAGGAAGAAGGTGGGGGGGAAAAACATCCCCCAGCCTCAGCCAGCAGCAGCTGCCGGGGCTTTTCTTCCCTTCCCCTGCTGCTTGCCATGATCAGGCTCACTGGCATGGCTGGGTCACTCCCCTTTGGGGAACGTGGCTCCCAGAGGGCCGGACAGGCCTGGCCCAGGAACCCAGGGGCAGCGAGGACCAGGCCTGGCCTGGCCCCATGCAGCAGCCGCCACACAATATTACCTGCTGGATCGCCGGGATGGAAACAGGGCAGATCCAGCCCATTCACAGATCCAATCGTTCTTCAAAGAGTCACCCACCTGTCTTCTCAATGGTTAAAACTAAATGCTAATTGCCAAGGACTGGCCTCTGATAGGTATCTGCTCCAAAGATTTTAAGGTCCTGGCAGAACCATATTCCAATTTTTTTCTTCAACTAAAAGACTAAAATCATTTTAACCTATGATAATGGACACTAGTTTTCTAATTGAGGTTCAAAGTGATGCTTATGCTGTCTGAAGAGCTGACAAGCAATACACACTGCCTAACTTACCTTTCAGTTCTACTTACCAATCTGTTTTGTGACACAGAAAACCAAGGTCAAGGTTCCCACTGTGGCCAATTATGATTTTCAAAGCTTTACATTCTGTGACTCATTCACAAAAATCCAATAAAGTATATAACGAATACAAAAGTTTGCATGGTGTTTAATTCCTGTGTGGTTAATTCCACCCATTTCTTTTTTTTAGTGGCATCTTTCAGTTAAGTAACTGTACTAGTTTGAAAGCAAACCAGTGGGAAATCCCAAGTGAGAACTACAATTTAATAGGAAAATAAAAATAAATGTAATAGCAGAGAAACACTCACAGAGTCCAGTTACAATCTGACACCCTGTTGGTCAGGGTGGTGGGTAGCAGGCCAATTAAATGGTGGCTTCAGTCCTCCTGAAGTGACAGATGTGGTTCTGTTGAAGCAGTGATCCTGTAGGAGGGTGTGGTCTTCCTCTGAAGGACCAGTGGTGGTGTAGAAGAGTCCAGTCTTCCTCTGAGTATCCAGTGGATAAAGCCTCCTGTGGTGTTCCAAACCTCAGATTATACCCAGGTAGGGATGCTTGGTTCCTCCCCCTGGGTGAAGCATCTCACAGTGGGATGATGTAATTTTTTAATGAGTCATGCAGTGAGACTTGACGGCCCATTAGCAGAAGACCTCCCCCAGAGGGAGTTATCAGGGATGAGTCATAGATGAGATAAAGAACACTACCCCACCTGGTTTTTAACAGCTTTTGAAGATGGTGTTAGAATACATACTTTTGGTTATATCTTACATTGTAACCTAAGACAATAACTCTAAAGTTGTTATAGTCCCAGAGGATGGCAAAAGACAGAGAAATACTGAAAGTTATTCTCTGGGAACGGATGGCTAGCTTTCTTTTGAAGATTTGTAGAAAAGGTAGTCAAAAGCCCTAACCACTTCAGATATTCATAGCTGGATGAAGGTAGGGCTTAAAGGCATTAAACTGACATAAACTTCCACTAACTTCCATGGAATTTTAGACCCCAAACAGCTTACAGCTTATGATATTCAGGGGACTGAGGGGCAGAGATGTCTGCAGATCATACCACTGATGTATCCATGTGGTAATAGTAATATCCAGCAAGTCAGGATATATTGCTGTACTGCTGTCAGACCTCAGCTGTCTACTCATAAAGCAGATTACTACAGGGACATAACTGAGGCAGCTTTGTGAGTCAAGATGAATTATAAAGGGTGTAGCCTTCTAAAAACAGGATATATGGAATAGTGAGAATGTTACATTATTATACTCATGCTTTTTATGAGACAAAATTTTGTCTTCAGTTACCATGACAAGTGCCTTCTAACATGAATTCATTGGTAGGTACTTCCAAGATGATTAGATATTGGAGGTCTAGCTTTTTTTATACAGCTTGAAAACATATATTTAGACTGGAAGTTTTCCTCTATCCTTCTTTATCTCCTCTTCCCCATTCTCTCTGTCTCCACTCCCTGTAGAGTTTTACAGAGTTCTAATAACTGAAGAGGTAAATCCCCAAGAGAAGATGTTCTATTTCCCTTGTATTTTGCTCATTTTCTTACTCTTTTTTAGCTTTTATCTTTTAGCTAGACACTACTGACCAGCCACCAAAGACTAGAGAGTGACCAATACAGTCGTTTGACTAGAATGTGATATGTGCTGTTTCCTTGCTAGGTTATTACCCTAGAGGCAGCTCTCTATTAGCTCTTAATTCTCTATCTGTGCTTCACCGAACTGTCATCTGTGGTATGCTGAATTGTCACAGTAATTCTTTTCTGAAGAGTAATTTGCTGATGAAGACTCAATTGTTCATTCGAACAAAACAATGTGCATTTTTTCATAGCATATATTCTTTTCCAGACAATATTTATTTTTACCTACTGACCACAAATGAAAGCCATTCCAAACTGGTCATTCTACAGGGGAAAAAAGAAAATTCTATTAGAATAGTCTATCATCCACTTCTTGTTTTCATTGTGTTTATTTCCCTTTTTCAGTATTTTGAAAAATTCATTCCATATTGGTCTACACAGACCATTCTAATTTTCAATTTTCAATTTTCACTTTTCTCAAATGTATTTTTCCATTTGAATTCAAATTTTGCTGAGGCTTTTTCTATTCTTGTTTGTTTTGTTAGAATCCCATTGAGAACAAATGCATACAGTGCTGTTCCAGTCTGAACGAAAGGAAAGGAAAATAAAACCCCAGCTATATTTGAAGAATTACTTTAAGATGGGAAGGAAATCAGATGGGTTCTAAATGAGAAATACAAGATTTTAGTGGCCTCAAAGAAGGCACCCAAATTATGACAGAAGTTAAATCAACCTGCATAGGCACAGTAAGGTTCTGGGAACAAGAAAAAATTAATTCACTGAAACTAACCACAACCAGACAGCTAGTTTTGTGATGCAGATTCCCTATATTAGTTCGGATCCCCCATATCTCCAGAGGTACTCTCTGAATAAGCATCCTGAACAGGCTAAACTCTGCCCTTTAGAAGTCCAGTGTAAAAATTTTGTTGATGCCCCTTCTTGTTTCACCAAATATTGAAAATTCCATTATATCATGGTCACCATACCCCACATGGTCTCTGACCACCACAGCTCCCAGCAGCCCTTTTCTGCTTGTAAACACGAGGTCAAGAGAGGTACCACCCCTGGCAGGCTCACTCACCAGCTGTGACAAGAAGCCATCCTCCATACACTCTAAGGACCTCCTGGATTCCTTCTTCTCCTCTGTGTCAAGTTCCCAGCAGACATCTGGCAGGTATCTACTGGTCTATCTTAATGCAACAGCAGCATGATTTATGCCTAAAAGGACCTCCTGGCACCCAACAGACATCCTGTGCTAGACTGACACCGTAAAAAGAACATGCAGAAAGATGTAATGAAAGCATGGTCCAACTCACCCCCTCAGTGACTTGGAGAGAACAACACAGGTAGACTGGAACAGCCACAGCATTCAGGAACCTCTTCTGCCTCTAATTTCTACCAGTTCAAACAAAACACCTTCCTTTGGATCCTGCCAACTCTAGCTAGTCACGTCAAAGGCTGGAAAGATGATAGGGCATGTCTTGCTGCCCCTTCATTTCACTTAAAGGTAAAGAGAGTTGTTGAGTTGTTTGTAATGTGAAGCAACTGGTGGCCATTTGGACTGAGAGAACACGCTGTTCTCACAATATGAGCTATTGAAATATGATACAGAAGTGCATGCTTAGCTCCTGAGGACTTGTATGCTGACTCCTGAAACATGAATGAGATAAAGACACTTCCAGACATGAAGCTGAAGAGCAAATAAGAAATCTTAACTCTGTTGCTTGGACAAGGCACAAGGGTGCCTTGTTTATTGATTTCCCACATTAGCTGTAAGAATTCAGCTTACAAAATATGTTTTATATTTTCTTCTTTGTTAAAAAACTGTTATGTGTTCAATGTGAAAAAAAATCTGAAAAATTGGTAAAGGTTTCTATTCACTTCCCCTAAAATCAGCAAGGTATGCAAGACACTGCAATGCAATCAGTACAGAGGAACTGGATACCCACAGTGTAACTTTGCTTGTGACCACTTTAGTTACCTAGTTCAAATTAGTTTAGGTTTTATAAGGCCTAAACCTACAGCTGGGCATATACACTCTTCTGTAGTAGTCTGTGTTCTGTCATCAAAATTAAGCTCCAAAGTTTAAAACCTAATGAATTGTCCTCTACTAGAATTCATGATGTAACCTATATGAACAAACACTACATATTGATCTCATATTAAATGCATTCCTGGTTGGCTGGCTTTTCCAGCCTTTCTGCCCCTCCTAACACATTAACTGTGATACTAAAATCCAAAAAATATTTTTTAAAAGTCAGTGGGATATGGTTCCGTTATCCAACTTCAAGAAACAAGAGAAGAAGAATATGATTGCATTTCCACTATATTTCAGTACAGGTCGGTATCTGTGTTGATATTTTCTGTTAAAGGTCCTGTTCACATGAACCTAAAGAGGGAAATGAATCTTAATTTCACAGGTTTTTCCCTCCTCTGAAATCTCATTTTGGATTTTCTAATTCTACATGTGCTTCAATTATAGTGTTGCCCTTATCCTATATGCAGGGGATGGTTATGGATGCTGTAGCTAATTAACAATCTAAGTGCACAAATGTCTCCTTGAAAACAAGATCTGGCACTAGACTAAATGAACATTCTGATTGCTCATTAAATGCAGCAGTTTCTCTGCAGGTTGGGTAATACTAACAATGCACTCTTTTTTTTTTTTTTTTTTTTTTTTTTTTTTTTTTTTCACCTCCTGTTTCCTTGCCCCTCACCATTTTTGTAAGCAAATTTTCTCCCTTTTCCTCAAGAAGCACATAAAGATAGCTTTATTTTTCTTAGCAAGTTTTCCTGATACGCTCTCTCTGCTTCAGCACCTTTGCTGCACTGCAATGGTCACATAGAGTCAAGGACTGTGGAAACAGAGTTTGCAGGGTTTTCTTAGTAATGCTGCCTTGGCTCACGTAGAATGCTCACCTGCCATTTCAGGTGACAAGCTGTCCTAGGACAAACAGGTAATAGATGCACTCTTACAGTGACTTGTAATATAGATATAAGTTCACTTACTCTTAATTCCCTACTCTTTCTAAATCTAATGAAGCCTTGCCTCAGTGGTACACCTTTCAGATGGAGCTTATTGCTTTTGCTTTAGGTAAGGTTATTTTTGTAGACTTATGCCTGCATGTTGAGGTATTGAGTGCTTGATAGAAACCATCATAATTCCTTGAGGGGTAATTTCCTTACCTCTATATAGAGCATTGCTAGTATTCCTTGTAAGAGTTGCCTGACGAAGAACCACTGGAAAGTAAGATGATAAATTTCTTATCTCAATTACATCTCAATCTGTGTTTAGCTTAGGGAATATGACGCATCTTTGGATGCTGGTGTTCCTCATTGAAGCCTGATTTTAATTTGGCATCCATAGACACTTTAACAGCATGTAGGGCTTTCTAACCCACATATTTGAATGTAACTGCATAAAACATCTCTGTAATATAACAACAATCTTTATAAATATGAATCCTTTGAAGATATTGTATGTAAACTCTATGCCATGGTTATAATACAAAGAAATCTTGCCCTTAAGAGTGCTTAAGATAAGACTTAAATTGTCTTTGAAAGATCATTTGCAATTTTAAGCGAAAAATGAATTTTATAAACCATGGATTAAAATTAATTTTTGCACAATCCAAATGTTGGTACAGATTACCAGAAACTAATGTAGCATTATTATTTTTGATATAATGACAATTTAGGCAGAAATATTTTGCCCTAGCATATTTATAATTTATAATTTAATATTTTTGCAGTAAACTCATATTCCAATAGTGGTATTGAGAACATAATAATTTATTGAGTTTTTCTTGAAAAACACAAATTATATCACAAAGTAGAATTATAAGTATCTTTGATTATTAATTAATAATATTTTATTGCTGGTGTTGACATTTAAAAACATACTCCAATTTTTCCTCTCCTGATCCAAGGGATTATACTGCTTTCATCTATTATGATTGAATACCACTGTTTTTTGTGAACTTTACAAGCTATCACATATTTTATGAAGACAAAATCCGATCAAGTACTGGTGAAATTAGAAAATTCTGTGAATTCAATTTCTTTGAATTAATTCTACAAAACTGGCTTAATATCAAATTCTCTGTAATTAAAATCTGGTCAGTAGATAAAGTCATGCATTTACTTCTTTTTTACACCTGCTGTGGTTTAACCCCAGCTGGCAACTAAGTCTCACCCTGTCACTGGTTCACTCCCCCAGAGTGGGATGGAGGAGAGAATTGAGAGAGTAAAAATGGAAAATTCATGGATTGAGATACCAGCATTTAACAGGGAAAGTAAAAGCCATGCATGCAAACCAGGGAATTCAATCAGCAGTTCCCATGGGCAGGCAGGTGTTCAGCCACCTCCAGGAGAGCAAGGCTCTGCCATGTGACTGAGAGATGGGACTTCAAAAGTCAGGGTGTAAAAGCAGTCCAAGCAGGGAGCCTTAAGCTAAAGCTTGAGCAAAAATAGGTTGGAGTTAGAATTGAAATTTGTTTGTTGAAGTCTAAGCTGAATATGGTAATTAATTCCATAAGATCTGAAGGTCCAGCCTGTTCAGATTTGGCTATAAGTAATAGCAAGACACGGCATGGTCGAGAGTGTCTTGAAAAATCAAAAGGGTTTAATAAATGAAAAAAAAACCCAAAACAAAACAATGAAGAATAAAGCCGAACAAAGTATAAGGAAAGGTCCTATACCAACTACTAACACCTCAAGAATGCCGTTGTTTCTTTTGTTCTGTTTCTTTTTCTACTTAATGTTCAAAGATGGATCTATTTGAAAACTTCCAATAGGAAGGGGTAAAGGTTTTGACAAATAGAAGTACGATCCAACAGGTGTTTTTCTCTTGGCACTGAGTGAATTACAAAGAGAAAAACATCAAACTTTCCAGTTAAACTTTTCCTAAAAAGTCAGGAAATAAACTGAGACCCTTTCCTTACACAGAACCATCCACTTGGTGTGGGGGGTGCATTACTACAGCTGAAGTCTAAATTGAAGTCAGGGTAAAAAGGAGTTGAAGTCAGGTATTATTCTCACAGTACAGTGTTATATACTTGTTACAGCTCATATATGCCACAGCTCTAAACAGTCACATCTTTAAGTAAGAATTTTCCCACAAACTACAGATAGCCTACTGTTCACATTATTTGGCAGCCTTTACAAAACTACATAGTTTCAAAGACCTTGATAGTAACATATGCAGTTTTATTCCCATTTTTTTTTTCATATCTGTAGTTGCTTACCCCACAGTTTATATTTTACTGAGGTTAGGATATCTGTGCTCTCTGTTCTATCTCTCATCTGTTCTCCCACAGGGCCCCATCACATGTGGCGGCAACTTGGGAATACAAACGCCACCGCTCTGGAAGTTCACTTCTTCCTTCTTCTTTCCCCAGCTTTAAATACTGGAATGACGCCATGTGGTGTGGGATATCCCTTCGGTCGTCTGTCCTGGCTGTGCCCCCTCCTGACTGCTCGTGCATCCCCAGTGCTGGTGGGGTGAGGAGCAGAAAAGGCCTTGATGGCCTGCAAGCCCTGCTCAGCAGGAATCAAAACAGCCCTGAATTATAAATGCTATTTTCACAGCAGAAATCCAAAACACAAACCCATATAAGCTGAAGAAAATTACCATTGTCCCAAGCATCACCAGCACACCACCATATTTCTGATTTTCCAGAGTCACTGGGAGATGGGCTGGTATCAGATTAGCATTATATTGAAAAAGGGAATATTTCTAGTTGTACTTTCCCTTTTTCACTTAGAAAAGAGTAATTTCATGAGTGAAAGTGAAAAAGCCTGTCATCTATGTGTATCACTTCTTTAATCACAAAATCTGTCTAAGTCATGGTTAGAGTCTAATCAGAACTTGTCTAAATTTGTTTTTGGTCTCTTTTGTTAGAATTCTTGTGCATGTGGAGGTACATATGTTACAGAAATGTTTGTCTAACCATTCAGCCTTCACTTTGGTCAGTATATTTAAACTTATTCTGCTAAGAAGTATTTAAATTCTTAAAGCACAGAAGCAAGTCGTTTAGTTTTCACACAAACAATTTGCTAGTTCTTACTTTTAAAAATGTTATAATTCATTCACTTTTTATTGTCTACACTGACTCCATTGTAAGTCAGATGAAAGGTGGGTACTTGATACTCTCTGCAGGAAAAAATATAAGAACACATTATGCTTGTAGTAGACTGCAGAAGAAAAGGTTATATTGGTCAAACAATACCAAGAACATTTTTCCCTTGAGATATTCAGAGTGGATACTGTCTTTTGATCTCCTTCACTTCTATTTAAAACAGTTCCGCTCTGGAAGTAACTGCATAGCTACATCTATGCATACAGTAGTATATATCTGCATATATATATATATATATGTATCTTCTTTATGAGAAAAGTTTTGAATAACAGGAATAATAAATGAAGAGGATATCTTAGATATTTTATGTCTGAAATTCTAAGACTAATGTAAAGTGCTAATATTTCTAAGGAGAAGTCTACACCCTATTTGCAGTCTGAGTAGACAACACACCACCAGTTTCTGTTTACATGACCTATAGAGGAGGTAATAATGTATAGTGCTCTAAATATATATTTTTTTTTTTTTTTAATTTACATCAAAATGTGTATGGAAAAAGAAAATATGGCAGAGTGCTTCCAAAACAGCAGTCAATTTGCCTATAAACTGACCAGCTTTATCTAGAGAAGCATAAATTCAGCATCTGGGATGAAATTCTCTCCAGGTATAATGTGATAATATGACTGTTTTCAGGAGACATCTTAACGGGCCTATCTAATATTACTTTCTGTCTCCCACATACTAGATATTTTTTAATCTGTTTAAGAGTAAATATGAAAGATTATTGATTGTGTCAAAAGACAGCATAAACTAATTTCTTTGGATTTATACCAAACCATCACTTAAAAGTTAATTCCAGAGAATTATGTAAAATTAATCTTATTTTGTTACAGGTACATTTTAAAGCAAAAATTTATACCATATAATTTAAAGTACACAGCCTGAGACCTGATAGACATGATAAAACTGCAGTGATTAAATTCTTACTGAACCTGCAAGGTGTCTGAAGTCTAATAGTCAATCTTACATCTTTCTGTAATTTATTATTATCCTGTGAATGATGTTGTTTCAAGTCACTTTTAAAATCATAATCATTTTTCCAATCAAGGATTTTCACCAATGTAAAGTTCTATTTTTTTATCTTTTTTTTCTTAGTTCTAATTAAAAAACTTGAGTGTCAACAGATTTGTTCAATAAGTTACTAGTATAAGACATACCTTCAAATCTATGCAAGAGTACTGGCATTATAACAGGATTTCTGCAAAAAAATTGTATATTATCTTGGTGTTTGACAAGTTAGTCACTAAGAAAGGCTTTTTCTCATTGAAAACACTTTAATATTCCTGAAAATTCTTGTCACAGTTCTTATAAAGTGTTTATTAATTAGTTGCTGTATGGTTTCAGACAGTTAAATACAAGTAGTACTGTAATTTAGAACAAGATTTTTCAATCTTAAAATCTTAAGATCTTAAGAATAAAAGATCTCTTAAGAATAAAACTGATGTCTATTAGATTCAGCAGGGGTTTACTACAAGTAACCAAAATTAAGTATAATATTAAATATTTACAGAAGCCGCATACTTAAACTTCAGGAAATTTTACCCTGTATTCTAGCATAAGTAGTAGCTTTGAAAATAAATTAACAATTGCAAAAGTTGTGGCATGAATGCCCGAATGAAGGCATTTGTAACTTTTTCTGTTAAGCTAGACATATTTAGTCCACTGATGCTTATCATAAATTTCAGGTTTAGTCCTTTTTCTTCTCAGTATCAAATATAAGAGAAATCTCAATTTCTAAATTCTGTATGAATTTGACAAAACAAAGGAGCATCTTCTGTCACTGTTGTGCCAAGGGCAAATATTCATATACCCTGGCTTCCAAATCTCACTGTATTCCAGAGAAGAGTATGCCACCCTACATACCCTGTAAACCCAGAGAAAGATGGAACATACGTCTGTGTCTTTGTTCTACTGATGATCTAACTACAAGTCCATTGACAGCAGTGTTATACCTTAAAGAGCAAAAATTGATCCTGAAAAGGTAAGTCAATCAGTCGGAATGTTCATGTTTACAGTCACAAGGTAAAGCTTCAATTTCTGTCCTCTCTTGGAATATGTTTGGGAGGGAATTGATTATTTATTAATAAAAACTCTTATTAATAGAAAAACTGTAACATTGCTGCAGTTCCAAATAACAAACATAATGTGAAATTGATGGTTAAATATGATTGAAGAGGAAATACACAATACGGTTTCATACCAGAGACTGACTGCAAATCTCAAATTAGGAACAGCTTTCTTATTTAGCCAGTTGGGAGAAATAGCATTCATTAAAGATTCATCTAGCTTATTTAAGGAATTAACTGCATCATAGAGTTTCTTATTTCCATGTATTTTCCAAATTCAACTTCAAAATTATTGTTAGTTCATGTCAACTTGTATATCTGTGCAAAAATTCTAACGCTTTTCCACTAATCAGTGTATGTTATAAATTCTTTTATTTCAAAGGAATATGAGGAAGCAACTAATTTTTGGTAGTAGGTAGGACTAGCCACATTCATGTCTGAAACACAAGACAACAATTTCCATGTCCAAAATAATTTTTCTTTGGACTTTAGCTACCTTTGAATATTATCATACACAAAACCAGATTGAGTTTAGGACAAACTTTTTAAATCCTGGTGGGTTTGTTATAAAATAATTTACCTATAGTATTTTAAATTTTAAATTGATCTGAAAATGAAAATTGGGACCTTTCCTTCTCAAAAACAAAACAAAACAAAAAACTAAAAAACATTTTTAAAAATGTGATGTGTTGTAAGTTACTTTTTTCCTCGGAAACCTTTTTTTTTCATGAAACTGTATTCTTGTATGAAAAAGCCATAAGGAATTACTGACTATTGTAATATGAATTGTTCTCACATTAGTAAGAAAAGGGTTCCTACATTAAAGTGTCCAATGCAATGTTTTTATTTTGACACTGAACTAAAAAGCATCCTCTCTATTAAAAATCCCATTTGATTTACTATTGTATTGTATACTGTTTTTGAAGAAGCCAGGTTACCACAGAAAAGTGGTATCATTAATGATCTGAATTGACACATTTGAATGAAACAGAGAGGATTCTGAGAATGCAAGCTCTTATTCAGGACTCAAACAGAAACAGAAACTTTTTTTTCAGTAGCTGGGAGCACTAATGTTCAAAAAAATCCACAGCTTTCAATTTCATAGTTTTTAGTTTTGAGGTGAGCTAAACAATTTAAACTTTATGCTTATTTTGCAAGGGTTTTTTTAATAGATCTCCTTTCAGACTCTGAACTAACAGATTAAAGAAGGGGAATTGTGTTGACAAAAACATCTCCTAGTGACTGATGCTACCACAGTTCTCTGAATGAATATGTTTGGAACATTGCTATTCCGGACACATTGCCATTGTTTCACTGTCATCCACCTAAAAACCTGTGGATCTCAGGACAAAATAAACTACATTGTGCTGTGTGCATGTGGAGAAACTGGGATTAAGATAGTTCTTTGACCAGGGTTTACTAATAGCAGAAATAGTTTTGAACTGCAGGTTGCATTTTTTTTTTCATTAAGATAGCTGATGTTTGTAGTTCTGCTTAAATTTAAGTGTTAAATTTTTAGATGATTTTTTAGAAAATGTGATCATCTAGTGTAATTTGTGATTATTTGTGGAAGATTTTACTTTCTTTTTTTGAATATTCATTACTATACTATTATTAATCTAATTACTTGAAATTTTAATAGAAGGATTCTTGTAGCATTTTTCATTTTCATCAATATGTATTATGGACCAGAATTTTGTTAAACCTAAGAATCTGTGTCTCATAGCAAGGTCTGAGTTTTATTTTGTTTAATTAAGGTAAATACTGGCAGTCCTGAATAATAATGAAAAGGTTAAATTTCTTAGAAAAAGACAATTTTAGAAGAAAATAATCCCCTACAAATTTTATCAAAATTGTGCCCTTCTATAAAAAATTGACTTGGAATTTATTTCCTAAATTAAGGAAAAAAAAATTTCCTTTCAAAAATTAATTGTTTTTGACAAAACTCATACATTCTTGAGGAACATTCTAATTGTGTTGATCTAGCATTGCATATTAAAAATTCTTGTCTCCAGTAATAATAAATTTGTTCTAGACAAGCAAGTAGCAAGATAGTGGTAGTCAAAATTTAAGCTACCAGTCGTTGTGTAAGAGCTAGTATCAAATCCTTATCTGATATTCTCTGGTAGCAACACAAATCCAAATGAATGTTTAATACAGTGGTGTTAATTCTGAGATTTCCATTTCTTACTCCCTATTAGGCCTATCCAAAGGCTCTGATCCTCATTTAATACACCATTTTCTGGATATGTGATTTTTTAAAATATCTTTTTCTGGGTGTTTTTTTTTTTTTTTTTTTTTTTTTTTTTTTTTTTTTTTTTTTTTTTTTTTTTTTTTTTTTTTTTTTTATTGNATTCTCTGTAATGCATAAACACACATCAGGAATAGAATTGTGTTTACCACAGTGAAAACATCTCCATAAACAGCACAGGTGTCTATGAAACTGAGAGAAGAACAAGGTGAGTGGATTTCAACTCTGAACATTAATATGCCATTTTGCCTGCTTCCTTGTGCTGCCATCCATTCCCTTCTGCACTGCTGATGATAATGGTAATGACAACAAGGATTTACTGTCAGCCATTTGTATGGCCCTTATCTGTAACACAGTTCATTTCAAAAATCACTTTAGAGCATTTGGGAACACTAGCTTTTAGGTTCTAATCTTGAAAATATTTTTGTTTATGCTTGGCTAGATTCTCTTGTAATCTCATTGCAGTTACTGACACTACTCATGCAGGCACAAAATTTTGAGTGTTGCATTACCTCCAGGAAGACTATAGGTGTCTAGGAGTGGCTCTCACTTTACACCAGTTTTCTGTCTTTCTGAAATAATTTTTTTCCAAAGGTTTTAACGTCATTTTTTACATGATAAAATTAGTAGAATCTAACTTCTTGGCTAGATCTTCAGACACATAATTCCATTGACTTCAAAACCAATTTGCTATACTTGAGATTATCATTCTGTACACTTTTTCTCCCCAAGATTCGCAGTTATATATTTTTTTCACCTCCCACTTGTGAACAGAAAGTGATTCATATGGCTCATCTTAAATGACCAGGCCATCCTTTCATCCTTTTTTGCTCCTGTTTGTTCTATAACTTAATGAAATACATATATCAGCTGCAAATTGTTAGAAATATTGAGAACTCCCTCTGTTACTGCCTGCTGATCAGAAGTATTCTGTATTTCATGATAATACATCTAGAGAGTCTGGAATCCCAAAGTGATATCTGGAATATCTGGAATTTTTCCTACATCTAGTTGCAACTGTCCCTTTTTTTTTCTTTTTTTTTTTTTTTNGTTTTTAAGTGTGGAATTTTTGTTTTGTTTATTCCTTTTTTTTTTTTTTTTTTTTTTTTTTTTTTTTTTTTTTTTCACTCTTACTAAGAGTTAAGACCTTACTTTACTAAAGTAAGTTAAGACCTTACTTTATAGGACTAATAAAAACACAGCTTCTTCTATTTTACATGTCTGGACACTTTATATAGGAGAAGAAACTTAAATAAAGATGAATTGAAAGAAAGTGGAAATTAAGTTTCATTACCAACATCAGAACAAACCACTTAAAGAATTACAGCACTTCAGTATAGATTTTGTGAACAAAGAAAACAATAGGAATTTTTCCACTGACTTTAACAGCACTTGGATTTGGTCCCTGAAAGTCAATTACTTGTATAGCAGAAGGAGAACCAAAGCAAGGGCAATCTTCCCTGATCAACAGTGCCTGTGAGCATTAGAATATTTTTGTTATGTATTTGTTCAAAGGGACATACATAAGTTTATTTCCCTTTTTTGGGCACCATGAGTACTTTTAATCAAGGTTCAGAATCAGTGAAGACATGATAAAATACCTAGAAAAATATACCTTTAGCACCTTTTTCAGCACAGCCCATCTAAACATTGCCCTGAGGGATGGAAAAGGGCAACAACAGCTTATTTTTAACAAATAGGCTTCAAACCAGATAGCTTAGCAACTGGATAGTAATACAACTTTGGAAAACTGACAGCTAGCAGAAAAGG
>WEIU01006240.1:70733-91325 GCA_013389925.1 Aegithalos caudatus | reverse complement strand
GTCTTTACATAAGCACCGGTCTAATTTTTTAGTCAATTAAATGTTGTCAATTAGGTCATGCAGAAATTTTTTTGTGTAGCTCTATCTGTACAAATGGCTGTTTTGACTTTTTGTAAGTTGAATATTGTATGTTCAAATGACCTTGGCAGAACTTAAATGACCGTATGTCCTCTGAATACATTTGTCAAAGTATTTAAAACAATTAAATTAGATATATGACCTCATTTTTTATATCCAATTATACAATATAATGTCCATAATTGACATGTTCTAAATGTGCAGCAGAGAAGAGATGGTTGATTTTCATCTGGGTTTGGAGAAATTTAACACCATATTTAAATGTTTTTTGAAGTGACAAAACTGGATTAGCAGTTCCTTTTTTTTTTTTTTTTTTTTTTTCCACAGAACACGAGACCAACTCATTTTTATATGATTTGGAGAGACATTAGAAATCATTAATGAATGTTACTAAATGTAAAAATGAAGAAATTACAATCATGAGGGAAAACAAGTGTCTCTTTTTATCTTACCACAGCTAGATAATTTTTAGCTTCCTCATGATCAGCCCCTGATTATTCTGTTAAACTGTCTAAATACTACTTAAACATTGAAATTGACCAAGTTCTGATGCATGTAGAATTACACAGTAACTACAGCAAATATGCCACACATATAGTAAAATAAATAGAATTACAAAAATCGCAGAACAAGGTTGGAAGGGACCACAGTATGTCATCTAGTCCAGCCCCCTGCTCAAACAGGGAAACCCATCGTATTTAATATACACAATGTTCCTGGGATGGAGAAACCAAATTCAGCCCATCAGTTAAATATATACATTGGAGATCAAATTTCTCATCAAGGATTCATTGCATTTACATTTGCCATTTCCTTAGATGAATAACATTAATATATACTGAATAGGTTCCATTCAAACTCAATTTCGTGTTAAATAGCAAAAAAGTCATGGAATACATACACAGAACATAAACTGAAGTTTTACTACTGTAAAATGAAGCTGTAAATATTGATGCAGTAATGAAAAGAGAAAAGCTTGAATTCTTCTTTAGACAAAACAAAAAGCATCAGAAATATGAGTTTTAAATTCTGTTGATGATTTTACTTTTACAATTATTTGCTTAAGTATAAATAACCAAATATGAAACTGTATTTTTGAAACAAATGAAAGTATTCTATCTCCACATTATTTCACACTGTGCAATTATGTATTTATAAAACAAATACTTTGAAATAATTTTCCACAGGTATATAGGTTATAGATCTATAGTAAAATATTAGTCACAATTGTGCATATTCTTTTTATAGTTAAATCACATCTAGAATGTAAAAGGCACTAGCCTTTCTGTGTAGATTGTCTATAAATTTCATATTAATTCTTTAAAATAAATTAATTTTTCCATAGTTTTCTTTCCTTAATGTCTTCACTGTCACTAGCATTTTAACTGCAAATGCTTTTAAATTTATGTGAAAAACCCATTACAATCAACAAGCAACTAAAATAAATTCATGAACCTAAAAAGAATACAGGTGTCAGTGATAAATTTCAGTATTAGTCTAATAACTATTAAAGATGGGCACTTAAATTTGTACCTCAAAAATAAATTATTATGCTCTTTCAAATAAACTGCCTTATGGTATAATTAAATCATCAATTATCATTTTCCTTACCAAGCAAATCAATGGAGACAAAAAAAAAAAAAAAAGAAAAAAAAAAAAAAAAAAAAAAAAAAAAAAAAAAAAGTGGATATACCTAATGGTATATTTTAGAACTGCAACTATTATTTTTAGGTACGCTTTTTTAATTATAAAGTAGGTGCTTTACCGGAATGGCTTGGTCAGGTCTGAATTGCAAAATAATTGAGAAAACAACCACTGATAATACAAAAGTCCAAGACAGTTAACATGAATCAGCCTGGTTTTCAGCACTTTTGTCTGCAAACACCCAAGTTGCATGACAGAGTGACAGTAACAACTGTATAATGGTGTGGGTTACTTGTGTGGTGTATTGAGCAAAATCCAGCCAGATGATCATCTCTACTGACAGTAGTCATGGATGTCATATTGGGCAGAAAAATGGAGGTGTCTCAAGGAAAGTGTTTGCATGCCTGAATAAAGCTTCTGCTTCCTCTGTTCCTATCTGTGTGATGGACCTAATTCTGAGTTGCATAACTGATTTATATTTCCAGATTTCCAGGTGCGATTCACCCATTCTTGTCTTTGTAATGCCAGTTCGTATCTGAACATGAATTCATGTGCTTTGGGGATAGAAAGATACCAGGGTCATCCGAGAGATAATAAATTATCATTGTATTTGCCAAAAGCCTAGATGGCTCTTGACTTCAAAGACTTGGAATGGCCTTATGATATACAACTGGACTTAATTTCAAAGAATTACATAGTAGATTTTGAATGGAAAGGCTTTTCTTCACCTTCTAAAGCACATGTACTTTTAGTGAGCATGAGGAAAAAGGAATGTAGGAAAAAAATATTATAAGCAAATTCATCTAGTGTGAGTTTGTAGGAAAAACCTTGAGAAAACCCACAATATAAAGGAAATGGTAAAATCTATTACCTTTTGTCACAGAACATGAATATAAGGAAAATTATTTTTTAAACCACAAAGTAAAGTGCTTCAGATATTTAATGAAATTATGGACATGAGAGTAGGCTGAGAAAAATTTAAGCGTTCTGAACCTTCACCCATTTTGTGTTTGATCTTAATAAGAATATAATTGTCTTTCTCTTCTCTTCACTTCATTGAGGTATATTTATTTTTAGACCTTGATAATATCTTTTCCAAAAGAAAACAGCACAAAACAGAAAAGATTGCCCTTTCCATGCAGAGGGTCTGGATGCAATCTGAAGACACTAGAAATATCACTTCAGTCTTATCTTTACAAGACTTCCAGAGTTGTTTCTAGAACAAAGAGGACAACATAAACTCAGTTGCAGAATTCAGGGGGTATCTCCAATGCTATTGAGATGAACACCAAAATTCCATTGGACAGACAGGATTTCTTCCCTATTTAAATGAATGTTCAAAATGAAATGCCAGCCCATAAAATATGTGATTATTAGTCTTTGAATTTTTAAAATGATATAGAAAACTTTTTTTTTCTTTAAAATTTTTACTTGTAATAGCATGTGCATTAACCTCTTCAGTTTGGATCATTTCTATATGGATACCGTATGCATAATTCCTCTCTCAAAGAGAAGATTGCCAGTAGTATAAACATGTCATTATGCAAAGTAATTAGATGCAGAAAAATAAATAGACTCAATGCTGAGAGCTTATAGAAGTGCAGATAAACAAGTACTCATAATGTTTTTTAATAGATGTTTAGAAAAATCAGCCATATCATTCAGGTTAATGACTTAGTTCCATCAAGATTTGCTGTTATGGGTTCAGAATATACAATTATAATGCTTATAATTCAAAGTGAAAAAACCTAGGTGCCTAAGTTTGTAGCTTGCTAATCTGCAGAAGCAGGCTTCACCAGATCAGCAATCAACCTTTAAAATCATCCTTGTAAATATATAGAGGTGTTTTTTTTAAACTCAGAAGTGGTTATAAAAATCCTTTTCTGCTTGTAATTGTAAATTCTTGGGGGTTTGCTAGGAGTCTAACAAATACTGGAAATCGTGTTTTCTTTTTTGAGCGAGTTACAATTGTTTCTGTTTTGGCTTTGGCCTGTCATTCAGATCTGAATTGAACACCCCTCCAAATACAACTGGGGATTCCTTATTCTCTGGTCTCCACTTACTACTATAGTTTGAAGACTCTCCTGTCCTTTTCTGAGTCTTTTAAGGAATCAGTCAGGATAGTAACAGCCAGTACTCTTTCTCTGCTTTTTTTGGTTTGATTGACTCTCACCTTGAGTAAAAGTCCAAAGATCAAAAAGTATCTATGTTAATAAAAATTTTTTTCAGGTGTATTTTACTCCTATAAGTGTCATTAGCGTTTGGAATTCTTTTCTCTTAGATGCATTCAGAGGTTTTTCTCTTAGATGCATTCATGTTTTGAAGATTTCTTAAAATTGAAGTTGAGGTTAGCCACATTTGATGGAATTTTTGATGGAAGTAGACCCAGATCAGGGGCTGAAGCCTATACAAAAGTATCGGTCATTTAAGCAAGATGTTCATAAAATCTGCCCAGCTCTTACTCATTGGATGATTCTGCTACACATTGGGAAAGCAGTGTAAAAGATAATTGTCACAGAATTATTTATGTGTCCAAAAGCTCTGGACTACCTCTATCCAAGGGTCATATATATGCTGTAAAGGCATAAACATGCAGATTTAAACTCTTTCCAGATTTTCATCCTGGTAACAGATTTGGGATGAGAGATGAGAAGGTGTTAGTGACCCAAGTAGCAACCACTACCTTCCAAAGATATTGGCATAGGAATGCACAGTAAACAAGGTGGGATCTGCTTACCATCTGTTAGAAAGTAAAAAAATAAAAAGCTGTGGGGAGGAGAGTGGAGTAGTAGGGAGATGAGTGATATAAGTCTAGATATCCTAGGCTGTGCAGAAACTCAGTTCTGAAGAGGATCTGCTATGTAGAAATGAGGCTGGCAGACACTTCAACCAGACTGAGTTAAATATCTTCTTCCCCTGCACTGGCCACATGGGAGGCCAAAGAGGGCATGTATGTAAGTAGTTTTAAAATAACTAATAAAGTACACATGCAATAGAAATGTTATACCTGTACAACCTATTTTGCATATGTGAGTATTAAGCCAGTGGGGTTTTTGTCAAAGATAACTTGAGGGTGTGTATGATAATCATGTGGTAATATCCTTATGGTGACTTGTGTAGGCCATAGCAATCACCTTGTTATCAGGGAGCACATCTTAATTTTAAGAGCCCTTGGCAGCCTGTTTAGTTCCTACTTTATCCATGGAACTTCAGCTTCATTCAGTGGACAAAATGGATATACAGGGCAGCAGAATTAAGGTCCCACTGGGAACAATAAATCTAGTCTGTACCATTTTTCAAGTGCAGCTTGAATTATCTTCTATTAACAGAGAATACAGGGAGGAGAGACTGTCAGTTAATTCATTCTTATGTCATTAAATCTGTTGTCCTGAAAAATTACTGAAAATAGTGTGTAAGCAGCCTTACTTTCATTGTGTCTTCAGGCTATACAGACTAGATTCAAACATTAAGACAAACAGCATTTCTATGACCTCTAATGTCTCTGCTTAGGTTGGTGTTGGATAGAGTGGTGCAGGCAGGTTCTGTTCTTCCACCTGCAATGTAAAGGCAGATTTAAGCTGTTATACACGCTCCTTTGAGACAAAGAAAATTATAGATATTTTAGCATGCCCAATGTGTCTTTGTCTGCTTCATATGTATTTTAGTGTTTCTATAAAATAATTGTGCTATAGTTTCAGAGGTACACTTGGTTTGCTGATGTTATCATGGAACATGTTGCATTTTGTACAGCACCTGTCTGTCTTACTCATGCTAGTATTGAGTGTTGCTGAGTAAAAAGCTAATCATGCTGATGCCTCAAGTTTCATGTTTTTCAGATTCTGTGCTGCCTAGGGGTGGATTTCTGAGCCTCATGTTAGTAAGTTCTCTTCACCAAGTAGGTAGACAAAACAAATCCTTTTCATGTATAAGACCAAGGACAATGAGTACAACTTTCAGGCCCAAAAGCATAAACAATGGTGGACTGAAGAGAGAAACAAGAAGGATGAGACCTCACAACCTGAAGCTGTAATTGGACAATTAAACCCCAATATGCAAATGGACCAAAGCTTATGAAAGCGTGAGACCTCATGACTAGTTGTCGATTCTATGTCCATTCTGTGACCATTTTAAGTTCGCCTGGGGAGTAGTCTTGGTCAGGCTCTTGTCCTGCCTAAGGTGTACCTTTAAAGGCCCTTCCGTAAATACCTATTTTATTCTCTAGCTCTGTTCAGTCTCTGTTCCAGGTCAGCCTTCCCAAGGCATTACTGAAGATAACTGAATTTATTATAGGTCAAGCAACTATCAGAAAAAAGGATATGAGAAATTCCAACAGCTGTGGAACTTTTCTATTATTCCAGGTTTAAAATAATATAACTTTCATGAAGAATCAAAACTTGGTGTTTTGTGGCTGAAGTCTAAATAAACATGAGACTGTGTCTCCCCATCAGAGGTACATGGGGCTGAATACAAACACAGGTATTAAACAGGTTCTCTTTGACAAACAAAATTTCTGACCATCCACTCCATGCCACTGTCTGGTAAGAAAGACATTCTCCAAACTAATATCCTTAAAAACCTCTTGAATTTTTATGAAGGATAACCTCTTTAGAGAGAAATCTCAGGGGTTTGGCTAACTGGTGTTGCCAAAGTGGCTTTTTGCATATGAGTTTTCTGGATTAAAACCTGTGTAAAACCTGGTGAGTGTTTTGAACCTTTAGGCTTTGAAAAACTACTCTAAATTCCCTACAATCACTGATTTTATGGTCTGCATGCTATGAAGCTTTGAACCAATGATATATTTTCAACCAATGTATATGTTCATGTGTTCATGTTCATTCTTCTGACTCAAATTTTTAAAACAATTCTGATCAAAATAAGTGCTAGTGGGAGCTGCAGGGGTGTCCATGAGGAGAGGCAATGACAGGCACAGTTGAGACCCTCAGCTCTGGGCAGGATGGGGTGAGGGGAAAAGGGGGAGAAATGGCCCTGACAGCCCTGACGGAACCGCACCAGCGTAGGTGAGTCTGTCCTGCGGGAGCTGTAATCTCTGCAGTGGAGCACAGGATGGATCAGAAGTGGCCAAGAGGGGGTAATACAAACACTGACCACATCACCCACATCTCCTGCATCCCTCAGGGCAGAGTCAGGGCAGGTGGGGCTTGGTAGCAAAGGAGTGAAGGTGAGCATGCAGGGAACATGCCATTATAATTTCATTTTCATTCCTCACTACTTAAATCTATTTTATTTAGTAATAAATTAAAGTAATTTTCCCAAAGACTAGTCTGTTTTTCCCCAGAGGTAGCTGTTATGTAATTTACCTGTTTTTATCCTGACCCATAAGCTTTTGTCATCTTATTTTCTTCCCAGCCCTGCTGAGGTTTGGGAGCAAGGGAGTGACTGGCTAGGGGTGTCTGGCAGCTGCCCAACATTAGCCCAACCCAAAAAGTCCAAAAAAGGAATATGAAATCAAAATACTAATTTCAAATTGCATTAAGTTGAAGAAGTACATTTTCAGGCCCTCAGCAGCTTGGAAGACAGGCCAAACTTGATGCATTTTCACAACAGTGTTTTTATAGGTAGCTTATATGTGTAATCACATTTTTGTATTAAAGAAGACACTTCCATAACTTCCATAAGGTTGGTCCAACTTTTTCTTCAGCACCTATTTCATAGGTGATGGTCACTGCTTTCCTCTGCCCTTCTCCAGAAAGTTTTACTTGCTTCTCAGGCTTGCCAGATAACACATTTGTCCTGTGCTGTGATCCTTCACCTTTCTTTAAAGGACTCAGTTTGGAAATGCTCCATGAGATTAAATGGCATACTAGGACACCACCCCCAAATTAAATGAAAGAGTTTCAGATCATGGATGGAACATAAGGTATTCATCCCACAGTAGCCATTCAAATATGTCATTCACCATGAGTAATAAAATTTTATAGGACAGCAAGAGACACGCTATGCTAAGCACCAATGCATACACCATTATTCAAGAGTAACCTCCTTTACTCTTGTTCTAGGTCAAAAGTGTCATTGTGCTGTTCTGGAAATTCTGGGAAAAGAAAAAAAAAAACCAAAAAGTGCTGATCTGCAGGCTCATTTAAGATTGGGTATTTATTCTGAGGAATTAATAGCAAATAAAAAAGAAGTCAGATGGGGAAAGGTGAAAAGAACAAGGAGATGTAACAAGGTCAAACTATGCTAGGCAGTTTTGATCAAATATTTTTGAATCAGAACTGTCTTCTGCAGTGTGAGGGTTTCTGTTGAACAAGAGTGTCCTACTGAAACTGGAAAGAACACATACACTACCAAAAATATCCAGAAAAAAGTGAGACAATAATAGCCACTTTGAAAAACGCTTGGTTTATCTTTTCTCTCCTATAAAATTTAGGAAAAAATCTGAATCTTCCAGTCATTGCTAATGTATACTTTGTGATTCTATACATAGTATTTTACTTTGGACTCATAAAAATATTAGCTCATACACAAAATGATAGTACATACCTGTTTCTTTGTGTCTGCTTTAGGTCATCAGTGGAACAGGAAAAAATAATTTTAAGAGATAAGAAAAACATATATTTGAACTGTTCTTTGAAAAGTAAGGAACAGGGTCATTGTGATGAAAAACTGGGAATTTTAATTATTATGTATTGTCTTTAGTGAGTGAAGACGTGTCTTTCTCAGTTACATCTACTTTTCTGGAAGTTATCCTAGGCAAATCTGAAATAATTTGAATATGTCTAGTTTGGTTTATTTGAAAGTCAGATTTGTCAAGACATTTTTGTGGCTCAGTTGAGGGACAGTGATATCTTAAATCAGTGTTGTTCTTCCCAAAAAAAGTTATTTGTTTCTTAAACAGTTAATTTAAAAACACTAGAGAGAAAATATACAATTGGCATGTATGAATCTCCAGAATAAAATATTTTTTGTGATTAATATTTTCCCTTAAGAGAAAGAAAAAAACTGTTCCTCAGAAAAAATTTTTAACATAATTATTTTTGTGAAAACCTCTCCTCTTTTATCCTTACTAAGTGTATTATATAAACTAAGCAAATAATAGTAAAATGAAATCGGGAATATCATGCTATCTTTTTTGATAATTGCTGATTTTATAAGTAGAATATAACAATTGAAATTTTTTAATGAAAAAATCCTCAAAATATAAAAATAACAGTATTAGCATGTGGGATTTTTGAGTTTACAGACCTTGTTCTATAATTCAAAATTGAGCAGGCTCCAGGTGGATTGTCTATCTTTGATATGCTTTAGCAACTCAGAAAAATGTTGAAAAGTCATGCCTTGAAGTGAGGATTTACATTATTCATATTCTTCCTTCTTTATAGTTTTCCTGTTTGAAGACTAATAATTTAAGGAAGGAAATATTATCTAAAAAGCTAAGTAGTTCATCAATGGTTTTTAAAAACAGAAGAGTAGTACTTTTTTCTTAACTTCAGTCTGTTCCTAGATTAAAGGACTGCTAAATAATGTTTGAGCAGCTTTTTCAGGGTGGGAGGGGAAATGCAGAGGCTTCAGCTTCAAGATTTTAAGAGATTGTGCTACCTAATATTATTGCTTGTGTTGGGATATGTGTGGCAGGGGTCAGACTAAATAAAGATGATAATAAACTGGACATACCTTGTACTGTTAACTCAGTGTACTGTTAACAGCACTTTCTTACTTCTTAGGTCCATTTTGTAGATGGAAGTAATGTAGTTCAAGTTCCAAAACTAACAAGCAGAACAATACTGGAATATGCAGCTGTCCTAAATAGCTCACTCTGGACCATAAACTTTTAGTTTTATTTTGAAACATTAGTTTTTAGATCTTAGTTTTAGGTTCAGTTAATTTTAATTATTATGTAATTAACGATTAGTGTTGAAAGTGTTGTGAGTTTTTAAATTAGATTGGTTTGAAATTCGACCTTTGAAATCATAATTTTGGAAAAGAATTGATGAAAATAATAAAAATTTGAAGTCCTTTTCTGTTCAGGATCATAATTTTACGGAAGAAAGAGATTCATTACACTCCTAAGTCCTGGTAGCTGTGCTCATGGAATAGTATTCTAAATGTTTGAGCTGGATTCTAATAGAGCAGACAAATCATCACTGAAAACATAACTATGTTTTAATTGCAGGCCTCAGGTGTGCACTTTTATGCAATATTTTAGTCCAGAAAGATGTTCCTGTAGGACTTGGTGGAACAGCCAGAAGTAGCACATCTGGGTCCTATTAGACAAATTCGTAAAGAAGAGTAGGAAGAAAATGAGGCCACTAATTTAAATAAATAAATAAAATCTCCCCCTCTCTCACAACCCCACTTGTATTTTAAGCAAAGGTACATCATATTTTGGACATTTTAACCCTCAATGTTAATTAAAAAACTCAATGAGGACCAGTTAGGACTTTCACAGTGTCATTTCTTTAATAGAAGAGAACCTGAAAGTGATAACTAAGCCACGAATGACTATTAAAAGGGCACTGATGATTATGGAAAGTAAGAAGTGAATTCTGAAAGGAATTCTAAATGCCCTTCAGAGTGGATTATTTAAATTGAATTGTTCCATTCAGTGGACTATTTATTTGAGATAGGCATAATTTGATTTAGTTTATTCTGATTTCCAAAATGAAAGCTGATGATTACATTTTCAATTCAAATCTCCCAGTTTCTTCTTATGTCTTAGACTAGAAAAGGCAGTGCTGCATAGTGAGGAGGCTGAGCATCCTGTGGGCTTCAGGAACACTAAAATTGAAAAATGGGTGATATGCCTGAAAAAGATGGTGTCAAATACACATCTGTGTTACTTCTAAACTGATGGAAAGAGGTTGTGATTTGAGATGCAAAAGAAGGCTCCAGAATATAACATCTCTGGCTGTACCAGCCTAAGTGCTGCTGATCTAAGCAGCTGAGTCAGAAAAGGGCTGTTGGCTCGAGTATGGGCAACACAAGCAACATCACAATCCTTTTCAGAGGGCCTTTCTGAACTCTTAGTGATACAGGTTCTTTATTACTGTTATCAAAGATAAGGAAAACAAAAGATGTTATTGCTGCCTTGAGGGTAATGAACCAACATCAGGCATTGAGGTGTCAAACACTGTCCACCAGGTAATGCAAAGAAGGAAAAGTTGATTCTTTGAAGAATGCGGGATTTTTTTTTTAAATCAAGATATATTAATATCTGTTTAAAAATAATGAGTACAATTTAATTTTCTTACTTACTGCATAGAATTCTGCCCAACTTTGTGGTGCTTGCTAGCCTTGGGTCATTTTGATTTGTGTGATGGTTATCCATTAGGTTAAACCTATATTTTTGCATATGTCATGCACATGCACACTGAACTACATGAAATCAGACTGCATCACACTTTATGTTAATATTTGTACAGAATAAGTGCTCCTTACTCTAAAGTACCAGCAGGGGCTACATTGAAGTAATTGCTAAAAATTACAAATAAAGCAGTTCCAAGAGGACTAAGAGCATGCAGAAATCTCATCGCTCATTATTGAGATGATCTGGATAGGATATTTTCTTCTTCTTTGTCCTTTGCATATAAGAATTGTTTTTAAATTTTTGTTTGTTTGTTTGTTTCTTAAATATAGTTAAAATTAGTTATTCTTATGCATCAGGTTGATAAGATTCAATGCTGTGAGAGACTTTTTGTAGACAGTATAAGCAAAATATGTAAGTGCTCATCTAGTGGTGGAAGAAATTGTATGTGTGGAGAAAGTTTTAATAAGGACCAGAGATACCATAAATGGGCACATTCATAGTCACTATAATTCCTTTTTTTCTGACATTTTATTTGCTTTCTCAGCAGTAAAGAGAGGAAAGGTCCAGCAGCCTTACCCTCACAAATATGGTGCATCTCATAGATGTATACATACGTCTATGTGTGTCAGAAAACAAAAGGCTAAAGGAGTAGGTTAAATTTACCAGGTGACAGTAGATTAAATTAATGACTTATTGTTTCTACTATTATTTTTCCATTCTATTGTCAGTAGAATGGAAAAAATACTACTATTCTAGCACAAATCTTTCCAAAGATTGTGTATGTCCTACAACATAATAAGTACTGTCTGCAACATCACTCTACCATTGCTATTGTGGCACTTTAAAATTATTTTATCCTTGGATTTCTGTGACTATAAGAAAGAGGTAATGTGATGGAGAAAGAGGTGCAAAATCTCTACTCATTTCTTTTATGGATTTTCTAGCAACAAAAAAAAAAATTCACAACAGAGATGAAAGTTCAGTGGATAATGCTTAACATTTTTATAGAGAGGATGAAGTTTTCTAAGTGCTTTTTAAACTAAGAAATTAAGTTTGTGTATTCTATAATGGTAGCCATGGACAAATAGTTTTGTCAATATTTATTTAAATGCTAGTTGACCTCACTCTTTCTCCTACATCTGACTGCTTCAAGATCTCTCCTGAGAGACCCATGTCATCAAGTGAAAATTTCAGCTTATTGAAGACAATGACAAAACTGCCCAGTAGCAGAAGGGGCAGACAGCAATGAGAAGCAAATGCTCCTCAGGTGGGAGTCATGGTGTGGTTATGCTTAAGTTTGGTTTATCTAGGGCTCCAAAGGTGATGCACCTTGCGCCACAGTGCAGGCACAGACAAGTTTGGACAGTATGTATCCCTAGGGAAATGGTCTGTATTTCGCCTGCCCAGGGTTGCCAAATGCCCTCATGGTGTGTGTCCTTCCTTGTCCTCTATAAATACAGCCCTGCCTGACTTTAAATAAGGGGCAAGGAAAGTACTGCTTACTCTTCAGCCTTCAGAAACCCAAAATTTAGTTTTCTTTAACAATAAATCTGTCATAAAAGATTATGGGAGAGAGAGGTGAATGTGTAAGGAGAGCTTAAAGCAGGGAGCCATAGCAACTGAACCTAAACTGATCCACATCTGAATACAGATCACTGCAAATCAGTGCCAAGCAGACAGGCTACACAAGTTGAGAGAGATCAGGCTTATTTAAAAACAAATTCTATTATTTTGCTTGATTCTTGTAGGCTGGGTTATTATCTTTTAAATTTGATTTAATAGTGCTGCATACCCCTATAGTTTTGTAGCTAACAAACCCACCATGCTTTGCAGACTCGAGGAACAATTGTTTCAGGCTGGATTTGGGGTTTCTGTTAATATTTAGAATAATAATAATAATAATAATAATAATAGTAATAACAAAACAAAAAACCCAAACCAACCCCAAATATTTTTCATTAAGTTTCTCTTGCGGCATAACAGAAATACAGAGCCAGAAGTGATGTTTTATCGACACAGAGGAACTGTTAAACTTAAGAGTTCTAGCGGCAGTTTCAACTGACTTACATTTACATTATTTTTCATTCAGTTACTGCCTTCCTGACCCTTGTAGCTACCAGACACCTGAAGCGTTGTACTTCCAGACAGGTGAGAATCCTCGTCAGAACATGTGATGGCAGTACGTGTCTGGCACATCAGAAGACACGATAAGAAAGGACTGCGTAGTGCTCACCCGATGTGTTTGATATGCTCTGCAGGCAGGAATATGTGAACTTTGAGTCATCCACGGCAACCCAGTTGCAGCACAGTGACCTCACACTTATGCCATGGTGGGAGTTGGTTGGATACTGTAAGCTCATCCATAACAGCAGAGCGTAACCAGTAATGACTGCCTTGAAGATGCACACAGGAAGGTTGTCACAACCTGCCACAGGCATACAAAATACCTGTAAGGTCAGCCATATGAATCAAGTGCAGAATGGGTATATTTGACATTTGTGGGATAAATAATCTTTTCAAAAGATCATACATCTAATATTTTAATTTTTTTAACATTAGAAATCTATTACTGAAGGTAAAATCTTGAAGAGATATGAAAAAATAATTACACAGGATGCAGCACAGGTTTAGAAAAAGTTCTCTTGTCTCTTTTGTGCACTAAAGTAAGGATAATTTCTTCAAGTAAAGCAGAACTTTAGCCAGTGCCACTGGACCATTCTCCATCAAAATTGGTAGAAAACTTATATTACTTTTTTATGAAAAGCCTGTGCAAAATTGTGCAATGAGATTATTTATGTAAAAAATGCAGTTGTTTGAATATATGTGTGAGTATTCACTAGACCAAAATCATACTCCCAAGGTCATAGTTAGATAATAGGCTTAGTTTAAGCAGTGATTGCATAGGATTAAAAAAACCATATATACAAAATAAACAAACCCTCTTTGATCAAGCTGACATTCTTAGGAAGTAATGAAAAAATTGTAATTGTTAGTGCTGTATTATAAAGTATAAGTTTGTAGCAACTGCAAAGTTTCTTGCTCATGGTAAAATAAATGTGCTAGTCTCCCATTTCACATTTAGAAAGGGCAAGCATAATATTCAGTGAAAGAATATTTTGCCAAAATACTTGTACTGCTCACTAGATAATAAATGTCTCGGTGGCCAGGCTCAGAGAGTAGGGGTGAATGGAGCTACCTCCAGTTAGTGGCCCAACATAACGGCACACGTCACTGATGTTCCTCAGGGCTCAGTATTAAGGCCATTTCTGTTTCTTCATCAGTAATGAGAGGATTGAGCAAACCCTCAGTCAGTTTGCAGCTGACTGCTCATCTGCTTGGGGGTTAGGAGGGCTCTGCAGGGGGAACTGCACAGGTTGGATCAATGGGTTGAGTCCGACTGTATGAGGTTCAAGAAGTGACAAGAAGTGTCCTGCACTTTGGTCACAACAACCCCAGACAGTGCCACAGGGAGGAGACAACGTGGCTGCAAAGCTGCCTGGCAGAAAAGGACCTGCAAGTGCTGATTGGCAGCAGCTGAACATGAGCGTGTTCCTAGATGACTGGAAAAGCCAATGACATCCTGGCCTGTATCAGCAATATTGTGGTCAGCAGGAGCTGACTAGTGATAGTCCCGTGTACCCAGCATTGGTGAGGCCACACCTCAAATCCTGTGTTTGGTTTTGGGTCCCTTGCTACAAGACAGACATTGAGGCACTGAAGTGTGTTCAGGGAAGGGGAACGGAGTTGGGAAAGGGTCTAGAGCTCAAGTCCTGTGAGGAACAGCTGAGGGAGCTGAAGATGATTTGGGAAAATGGAGGCTCATGGTGATGTTATTGATCTCTACAACAGCCTGGAAGGAGATTGTGGCAAGGTGGGAGTCCATCTCTTCTTCCAAGTTACGAGTGATTGTACAAGAGGAAACAACCTCGTTTCACCAGGTTTAGTTTAGATATTAGGAAAAATTTTCTTCACTGAAAGGATTATGTTTTGAATATGTGATTAGAATGATCACCCAAATATGAAAATTATGGAAATTTTGATTAGTGTGAGACCCTGATTTTTCTAACTGTTGCATATCAAAGTACTGGTAAGAGATGTTATCTGGATGTTTTAAGAAATGGATGAGCTTTGCATCTGTAGTAAATGTTTTTAAAGTTTAATGTAGGTGTTAGATGTTTTATGCATGCCTGTTGCAAACATGAACTAATTAGAAGCTTTGGCAGAGCAGTTTGTATCCATAGCTCAGAAAAGGAGCTATGTTATTTAGCAGACTAACTGTGCATACCTATGACATATAAGTATTTCTTGCTTGATGCTCTAAAAGGAGGAAAGACTGTTGAATTTCTGTTTAACATAATGTTAAGCAGTTTGACAATTTAAATGTTTGTACTTATTCACAACAATTATATTTGCAATTAACCTCTATACTCACCAGTTCCATGGCCTTGCTTTTGTTTCCCAACACGAACCTTAGTCTATAACACTAACCAGATGGGCAATCTTGTATTTTGCTAGTCTCAGACAAAAGCTGTGGTACTAATTAATGTCTCATGAACTTCCTTTTGTCAAGTTCTGTTCAGGATATCAGCATTTGATTGCTGCAGTTCACATCCAGAAGCATAGATGAGAGCTGTGAAGAATGTAGTAGTACTTTGGGAGTCAGTGCCCCTCAGGTTATGTGACTGTATTGCTGCTAATCCCATGAAGGAGTGAGACTTATCTCTGCACTCTTATTTGGATATCTCCAAGCCATTTCCAATCTTAGAAACAGCAGAACAAGTAGTAAGATTCATGATTATTTCCACATTTTGCTACAGACTTTGGTAAATATTATATGAGTAAGGTGGGATTTTTAATTTGTTTTGGTATGTTGGTTAGGTTTTGTTGTTGCTTTTCAGTGGGTTGTTTTTAATAATGAATATGGTCATCTTTTATCATAACTTTTATGAAACCAAGGTATTTCTGAGTATTTCCAGTCTATTGCCAGTTATTAGTTAGAATATCAGATGTGCTATTTAAGGAAACATTCAAAGGACCATTTGCAAGACCACAGCTCTCTGCCAGAGCTTATGCAGCTCTAAAGAAGGATCAGTCTGCTTCAACTTGAGGCACAAAGAAAAATTATTACAAGTTTTCCACCACTGTGAATTTTTTTCCTCTGGATATCTGTTCCCTTCCATCATCACTCATGTTAAATGTACAGCAGTGGATTCCTGCTCTTCATCTAGGTTCGTATATGTTTATTTGATACATCATCTTACTCGCCTCTTTCAATACAGGCCTATCTCCTGCGTCTGGGAGGAGGGGGAAAAAAATGTTAATTTGATGACTGCCTAAGAGCAGATAATCATGGCTGACAATATCACACATCTTCCTAGAGCTGAGTTCATACACTGCCATGACAATGGAGGTTGGTTGCCACAGTTTACAGCAGGATAAATTACAGCCAGACAGGATTTCTCTTTGGAACAGTTAACACATCCACTCTTATCAGCTCAATATAATTATTTTCTCTGCACTTACTCAAAACCTATGGGATTCTTTGCCCCCAGTTTGTTTATAAGGTTTTTCATCTTTATATGGTGTCGGCCATCCTGAATTCCTTCCAAAATAGTTGGACACTCAAGGCACTTCAGTAGACCAGCATTTCAGTTGCTCAAATGGACAGTCCCCTTCTATTATTAACTGGTAATGAATTCTTTCTACAAGTGGACAATTATTTAATTAGAATGTCTGTCTTTCAACTTTCACTTTTTGTGAAACCTTCTACCCCTGAATTGTGAGAGCTATCTAAAAACTAGTGTAATGGCACTCACATTTGTGTTATGAGCTACTTTTCAGGTGCTCCTTTCAGCACCTTGGTCCCTTCTTCTTTTCACATAAGCAGCAGAGTGCACGCGACCAAAGTTTAAGCTCTAACATTCTTTCCCTTCATTTGGGGTGTACATAAGGCTGTCAGAGGACTGAGTTTTGGAAGTCTTACAAGTCACTGTGTTGCCATGTTCTTGTCTCTCCTCTTGGAGGTCCTAAACACTCTTTTTGGTCATATGATGGGTGACATATGAGGGATGACTGACATTAAAGAAAAAGTTTAAAAAGGACATGTGGACCCTCACCAGACAGAATGACAGATGGTGTTTGCCAGAAGAGTTCATATTTGAAGGGTTTTGAAGCATCTCTGAAAAAGAAGATGACAAGCTTATGGTGTATATGATAAAAATGAATTTTTCTGGTAGGCTAACCAAGTCTGTATCTTGCAAATGTCTGAATTAATTTAGTCTCCATTTATGGCAAGTGTTTGTTGCCCTTCAGAGGAATTTATAATTGCCACAGCTAGTTCATGCAGTTGACAAGTGGGTGTACATACCTTGCATTTCAAATATAATAACAGTCTTTCAGGAGAGCTATTTTGGGAGCAGGTGATTTTGCATACCAATAACAAGAAAGGAAATTGCATGCACGGTTGAGACAGAGGAAAGTAGAAAGAAGCAAAATTGATAAGGGGTGCAGAATAGTCTAGGTGTATGTTTGGATTCTGGCTGTAATGACACAGAATATTTGATAACAAAACCTACACCCATGTCAGACAGGCAGGGTTGTCTCAGTATCTTTATTCTAATTATATTCATGTTACCCTGAAATGGTCTTTTGTGGGCTTTTGGAAGGGGCTTGGGCTGTGCTTGTTTACTGTGCCCCAGTACCAGTTACAATAGAAAGATGACACCCTAAGTGTGTATTATTTTCTCTGATATTATTTGCATACAGTTACATAAGCTGATAGCTTTTACAATCTTAGGAATTATCAGGGAGTCAAACACTGTAGTGTTGTAAGATCTAAAGGCAAAGTTTTGGTGCAAACCTTTACTGAAGTGAACAGTTTTAACTCATGCTGAAAAAAGACAGCTTTGCTTCCTTGATCTTATCCATTCAGCTACATAAAATTGGATTTCAAATATAAAGAATTCCACCTTCTTGGAAGAAAAGAGATTATATCTGTTAGAGGTGATCAGGTAGTTCACAGCAGAACTGACTTTACTACAGCAGTCTTCTTTTTAGTCTTTTCATGCATCACAATTTTTTGATGTCTAACTCTCTTCCCACGTCTGCTCAGTGTTATGGGCATCTCATTTTAAATGTCCATTCCATGCCAAATTTTCTAAAATGTACTCCACCAATTAAATTTACTCATGTTTTCTGTTTGCTCTTCTTGTTCACAGTCATTATGTTTCTTACTCCAAACAGTTATCTTGTATATGAGCCCTTGTAGATTGTTGGGAGAAAGAATAGGTAAAATAATTCAGATACAAAGTTTGGTGCAGTCCTAATTATCAGTCAGTCTTAATTACTGCTCGAGTCCATGTATGTACTCAGAGGGACAAATAAGTATTTATTCTGCGAAATGTTCAACTAGAGTCTATAATGATAACTGTGCAGAAAAAAACATTGCTTTTTTACCTCTGGTAAAGAACTTAATTCCTTGGGGTAAGGTTTATGACTGGTTCAGCTCTGGGAGAAACCTCAGTGGGCAGCAGTTTCCACAGTACCCAGATGGTCCACTGAATAAAGGGGCTTTTCAGTGGAAGAATTACCCTGAAAGAGTTGTGCCAAGCTCCCTCATCCATTTTGACCTGTTGGAGGTTATTAGTGAGGGACCTGCTTCCTTCCAGCCATTAATGCTTTTCCAGTATACTGACACCACGTTCAAGTAATCCCTTCCTAGGTTGCTATTTATGAATTGCTACTTCAGTGTAGGTATGGTCAGCTGAGGAAATGTGCAGATGGCTCTCTCCATCTCTTTTTGCTGGAATGGGATATTCTTATAAAGGATTCTTTTTGGCATTCAGTCCACCATATTTATTGGCAAGTGTGCTGTTTATACTTCAGAAGTAGTCAAAACCTGACAAGTGGAATTCACCTTTCAGTGAATTTCAGTGTATCCCTTTTAAGAAATACCTTTTTTTTTCGTAGCCTGGCAAGTAAAGTTCTATTACAACAATAAAGATCTTGTAAAGTTTCCTATGAAATATGTGTAGATTAGAACAATGCTAATTAGATGATTAGTCAGTAAGCTTCTATTTGAAGAGTTAGAGGTAAAGGAAAAACAAATCTCTTTTTCTAAAAATAAAACAGAAAAAAATCAGGCCTGTAAATACAGTGTGTGTACATATATGTCTGCATGTATTAAAGGGTTTCTGCATTTGAAAGAAAGAAAACATTTATTGTGGTATCTTCCATCTGTAATCAGAAAATCTGGTTAGAAAAGTGTAATCAAAAGATAGTAAAGCTCTATCAACACACCTAGATCAGTTCTTGTCAAGGAGTCTCCTCTTTGGTATTAGTTTATCTTTTCTCTTAATTTTCACTGTATGAGGCTAGCAGGTCAGTTTCTCCTTCAGATACCAATGTCTGTAATCCTGCTGAGTACCCAGCCTAAATTTTTCATTTCTTTATTTCCTGTTGTTACCACTGTGGATTTTTATTGTCCTCTTCTTCCTTAAACCTTGGCTGACATCATGAGATCAAAAGCTCTGTGACTTAAGAGTGAACAGTTAAGCAGTCTTGCAGAGAAAACCTTGTCATTGTGATCCACATGTAATTATTACTCACCTGCCAGTGTCAAAGTAAATGCAAAGTTCCCCTTTCATCTGAACTCTGACTGCTGATTCCTGGTCATTCCCTACTGTTTTATTAAGGGCAGATCTGTGGTGCTGTAGGCAGACATCTTAATAGAGTCAGGACTGGCATCAGTGGGAATCTGCTTGCCAAAGTACTCCACAATTTCATAAAAAGCAGTGTATTTCCTGGCTACAGCAGAGTAATAGCAACTTCTTCCATCAGGTCAGCAGGTAGGTCATTTACCAACCTTTTGGAAGCTCTGGCCATTACACAGATGTGATAAGATGCTGTGAGACATCTGTATAAAGCAAGAACTTTCAAACATTCATCTAGCCTGGAATCTTTCCTTTGGCAGTGTCCAAAAACAAACAAACAAACAAAGTGGAAAAAGTGTAAGGAAAGGGCCAATCAAATGTGCTACTTTGAGAAGACTTTTAGCCACCAAGTCAGGAACTCTGGGCCAATTAAGTAAATTTCACTCTTCTGGGTGTGCTCTTATGACAGTAAGAACTTGTGGCTGTTCAAACATCCTGATTTCATGAAAATATTAACTGATATTTTAAATTACAAAAAACATTTAGAAACCAGGAAAAAAATGATTCTTTCTTGACTTTCCATGGTAGCACTCAGGCTTCAGCATTCTAGGACTAAGTCAGTCATTCTGACAAGGGAATATATGAAGATTTAACATGTAATTAAAAGGTAATAAAGTGGCCACTGACTATTTTGTTGATTTAATCTTTGCTTTACCTTTTTCTTTACTAGGAATTTAGGAATAGTCAAGGTGTGGAAAAATAATTAGGAGGAAAAAAAACCCTTAAAGAAATACAGACAAAGAGAGTAAACTCGTATCTGATAATTTTCTTGGAGGTGGTTGGGTTGGGAGAGTGTATTTCACATTACAGAAAATTGAGTCATAGATCCAATCTAGTGAGGGATGAGTTTTAACCAAGCCTGTTATCTTTAATGGGACTGCTTATGCCTATAGA
>WEIU01006240.1:46397-68046 GCA_013389925.1 Aegithalos caudatus | reverse complement strand
TGAACTCTTGACTCAATAAAATGCATAAACACATTTGACTTTAAAGCAATCTAAGATACAAAAATAAAATAATGGAAAGGTTGGAAATGAGTTTATGAACGTCTGTAACATGTCTCTCAAAAACTTTTTCTGCAATTGATTTTAAGTGACCTGTGTCAAAATCTTGATGAAAATGGAAAAAATGTCATGCAGAGGGACAGAAAATAATTGAATAGTAGTTGCAGTTTTGCAAAGAGCTCTGCTTCAGCAACTATGAAAGTAAATTTCTCTGATTAAGTAATAATAAAAGTATGTTTAAGACATGAAATCATTCAATTTCAGGTGTCCTAAAGGACAGGTCTGTGAGAAATACACTTCACATTTGAATATGTATTTTTACATTTCACATTGATTATGTCCAGCTTGATTCTTTATACTTCTGTGAACTTTGTGTTCTGTGCCTCTTTCAAAGGTAACAAAGCCAGCTTAAAAGAAACTCAGCTACTTGACATCATGTTTTATTATAATATTGTTGTTGACCTAGACTCCTGGTTTCAGTAGAAAAACGATTATAAGTATGATATGATGAGTTTTCAGAAAGGCAAAAATAAAATTCAAACATAAGTTAAATAAAAACTTAAGGTATCAGAAAGACATCTTTAAAACACTGAAAACTGAGTCTTGTTTAGTGTAATCTCCAGCTCTGCCAGTAAGGTAAAGATAATTTACTTTTATTTCTATAACTAAACAAGAAGAAATCTACACAAACTAAGAGTACATTTCTACATACTGCATCAAAAGATACTTGTCATCTGCTTCTGTTTTAGATGGCATATCTCTGAGCAATAAAACAAAATTTCAAGAACAATTATGAAGCCAACATAAGTTGATGAACAGAGTAATGGCAATAAATATCACATTACTGCCACTCATAGTAAAAAAAAAAAAAAAAAGTCAAATCTTAAGCCAGCTTGGAAAAAAACCCGATGTAAATGACAAGAAATTATGCATTCTTCATATTAACTGGGATATTTTTGTTGTTTGTGGGTTTTTAGGGTGGTGGTTTTTAGGTTTTGGTCTTTTTTTTTAATTTTGTTTTGTTTCATTTTGTTGTTTTGTTTTTTGTTTGTTTGGTTTTGGGTGTTTTGTTTGTTTGTTTGTTTTGAAATAAAGACAAGGCGAAGAGAATGATGGAAATAATAATGTGCTAAAAAAGAGATAGTTTAAGTAGTGTGAGGCTGAGGGTGAGGCTCTTTGGAGAGGGCTTTGGAAACAAGTGGTAGAAAAGCTTCAGTAGTCCATAATTAAACACTGATGTTGATGTTAGTGTTAGTGGTGGTATTGGAGATCTGCATGCACAGGTCACAGAACATTTCAGTAATATCTGTTGTTGATACTATTGCTCTGTTTGTGACAATATTTTTATGTTACTCAGTGTTATGTCATTTTCAAACGGCAACATAAAACAGACTGTAGTAAATCAATACTCTAGTAAATTAACAGGGAAATAACAGGGAATCTGAAACCTGCTTTCTATGCCCTGTGCCAAGACCAAACTGCCAGATGAGGCTCACCAAAAATTTGACACTGTCGTGGATTTAGGTAGGATAGAGTTATTTTCTTCCCAGTAGTTGGTGCAGCTCTGTGGTTTGGATTTAGTACAAGAATAGTATTAATAGATGGTATAGTAGTTGCTGAGTCAAGGAGTTTTCCATTTCCCATACTCTGCCAGGGAGCAGGTGGACAACACTCTGGGGGGAGCATAGACAGGACAGCTGACCCAAATTGGCCAAAAGGACATTCCATGCCCCAGAACATCACATTCAGAATATAAACTGGCCAGGAGTCATCAATCCCTGCTAAAGGACAGGCTGGACATCCATCAGTGGGTGGCTAGTAATTGCATTGTACATTAATCAGTTTTCTTGGTGTTTATTCTTCTCTCTCTCTCCTTTTCATTACAATAATAATTATTATTATTATATAATTTTTCCAGTTATGAAACTATCCATCTCTCAACCCATGAGTTTTTACCTTTTTTTTCTGATTCAACTCCCCATGCCCTCAAAATTGAGGGAGAGAGCAAGCAAGCAGCTGCATGGTGGGCTTAAACCACAACAAAGATAGAGGAAGAGGTAGGAGGAGAACAGTTATGAAAACAGAGATCAGTGAATTTAGACAATGCAGTTTCTCAGTATCAGATGGGGATTGCTGGGTCTGGTTGTGTTTCTCAGTCCTGCCTGCACATTGTTCAAACTGGCTTGAAATAGCATTGCTGTCCTTCGCAAGCCTGAATTTAAGGTGAACCAGAACATACGTTTGTTTACCATAAAATGATTGAGGGTCTACTCTGGCAACTCAGAAGCTGAACAGTTAGCAAAAAAGACATATTTGTAGCATGCCCTTGGAGAGAAAACTGCACGAGGTAAATTGGTCAGCCATCCCAAGCCTTATTTGACTTTGTGAAAGCAAGTTACATTGTACGGTCAGTTACTGATGCTAAACTGACCTTTGGATAAGTCAGACCTACAGTCAGCATATTAACATCAGGTTTTATTTTTAAAAATGACAAATTAGGCCACTGAAAGAGTTTTGGGTCCTGCCATTCACAAATATCTCCTTTTTAATTATATACCTTATATACTTCACTGTACACATTTTTAAATTCTGAAAGTTCCCATTAAATTTTGAGCTCAAACAGCACACCAAGACAGGGATTTAATCCTTGAAACTCTGATGATATTTGCAGGTCTAGGCCCTTGACTGACTTGTTTTTTACTTTATGGAAATTTAATGCAAAGCTTATTTCAATTCATGTGCTACATACCAGTGACACATCAGAAATAGTTATGATTTTCCTTTTCATTAAGAAATATAAAAATCAGAATCTGAATTTAAAAGAAAATACTAAACCAGTTTCAGGTATTTCTTAATGGGAAATTAAAGCATGAAATTATCTTCATGTAAATGTAAATTTCAACTTTATGTTAATGAAAAATAATTTTTTAACTATATAAAAGCTCGCCTGAACATCATATGAATCCAGTAAGGATATTTTAAACAAATACAATGCAAAGCTCTGGTTTAATACCTTTTTTTGCTCCAAAACTCATCATAAAAGAACTCCTCTGAAATGAACTAGGTATGTTTTACTCTTTCCTCCACTCTTTATTATAATAAAGTATTTACATCCAAATCAATCTAGATAAGTGAAAATAATAATATTATACAGTAAAAGGAACAGTCAAGATAAACTCAATCCCTTGTGTTTTTTGAGGAAAAATAAAAAGGCAATGACAGAAATTTCTTTACTTTGCTCTTATTAATGTTTGAGATGACTGAATCAAGGTAAGGTACAGCAATGTTCCATCATTTTATGTGTCATAAAGGCAAGGGAAAATTTTTTTTGCCAAAAAAACTTTGCTGATTGGAAGAACAATCAAAAATATGAGAGCATTGTGTAAGACTGAAAATAGTCTAAATTCAGAAGGATGAATCTGAAACATTTGCAATTATGAGAAACAAGAAGACTGAAAACAAAACTGGCCTCCCTACCTTTAAGAAATTCACAGCTCCTCCTAGTTCAGTAGCATCAGCAAACTTCCTGTACATTTGACTCCTGCATCCAGGTCATTTGTAAAAACATTAAAGAGCACTATCCCTAAAATTAAGCCCTGGGGAAGCACACTGGCAGCCAGCCTGATGTAAACCCATTTATTATAATCCTTTAAGCATAATCTGACAGTCAATTGCTCATCCAATGTATTATGGACTTGTTTATGGACTCATATGTGGTATATTTTGCCCAGAAGTGTTCTGTGGGAGACAGTACCCAAACCTTGCTAAAATCCCAGGAACCACATCTACTAGCTTTTCTTGTTCAGCTAGGTGGGTGTCCTCATCATGACAGGAAATTAATTTGGTTAAGCAGGACATGAACCTGTGCTGGAAAAGACACGACTGGGTCACCTCTTAGCTGTTTTTCATAACTTCTTGTAACTTCCAGAATAACTTTCTCCATAATTTTACTAGCCACTGAAGTGAGACTTACAGGCCTGTAATTAGCAGGATCTTCTTTCTTAAGCCTTTTTGGAAACTGGGACAAGATTTTCCAGGTTCCAGTTGACTGAAAACTCAAGGAATCTCGAAACTTTTGAAAAATGATGGAGAGAGGATCCAAAAACATCAGCCAGCCCTTTCATTATTATGGGATGATGAAACAAGAACAAACACAGAGGATGAATTTTCAAGAGGATAATATATATCTAAATACTTTGTCATTCCTTCACATAAGTTATTTGGAATACCTTTGCCTCGATAAACAATCCTGTATTTGGCTTCATGTAACAAAAAAAAAAAAAAAAAAAAAAAAGGGTAAAAAAAAAAAANAAAAAAAAAAAAAGTGTTAAAAAGTAAAAAAAGCTTTCAGGAGTAGCAGTGATATACTACCCTTCAAGACACTAGCAGTTAGATGGGGTAAGAGCAAGGGGGTGCATCAGGTAAATACAAAAAATACGCTGCATTGTTAATCTTGCAACATCTCTATGAATGGACAAATGTCCTCTCTTCAACAGGAACACAATAAAGAACTCAGTGCTATGGACATCTGTGATGTGTTGACTCTGGCCAAATGCCAGTGCACCTATGAAAATCATTTATTCATCCTCTTTGGCTATAGTTAAGCAGAGAAGGAGGACAGGGTACTCATGCGGTGAGATATGGATCAGGTGCAGTTTTTAAGGATGAGCTGTTCTAGTATAAAAGCAAGGGTCTTCTTCTTCTATCTCTGAAAGCAAGGGCTCTATCTCTCTGTTCAAACCTTTCACCAGATCACAGCATGAATGTCTTTTTCTCATGGGCTGCGGGTGAATGCTACACCTCCCCCCCACACACTTCTTGAATTACAGGGAAACAGTCTGTTGTATTATAGTCCTCACAACAGCTTGCAGAAGAATCTCAGCTCATGGAAAAATCTCAGCTTGCAGAAGAGTCTCTGATGCTTGGAGCACCTCCTCCTCTCCCTCCCTTTTTTTCACCAACGTTAGTGTCGCCGTATTGTTCTTCCCACGTCTTCATTGTTTCCTTTTCTCTGACTCGGGAGAGAATTGATGTTCATAGGTTTGTTTGTTCTCAAGTTCTATCAATTGAAATAGTTTTTATAAAGCTTTGTAGTGCTGAAAGACTGATTCCATCCAGGCTCTGCACCAGAGAATCGCTTGCCATGCTTCTCACTGCTGATCTTGTGGTCTCTGCCGGCGCTGTGCCAAGCGGCCAGCTCTACCCTGGGGCTGCTCCTGGTGTGGGCCAAGGAGATGCCCCTGGTCTCGGCTGCATGGCTGTTCATGGCACCAGGATAGCCCCCCCGATTGAAGGATTTCGGTGCCCATGCCAGGACGGGGCCTGGCCGGGCCATCTCCACCGGGACGGGGCCCGGCAGCCCCCGCTCAGCAGCCTCTGAGACGCCCAGTGGCCCCTCCGAGAAGGGGCCCGGAGCCACTCCTCCAAGGGCAGAAAAAGAGCTTCCCACGCTTCCTTCTTTCTTAAATATGTTATCGTAGAGTGTTTCCAGCTTTTCCAATTGCCTTAGCAGTGTGCCAATTCTCAGAGCTAGCCAGCTATTGGTTTTGCCAGACATAGAGGAAGCACCTATCAGCTCTTCACAGAGAATTACTTTTGTGCCTGATTTTTTTTCCCTCTTCACAAAAAAATTAGTTATTGAAAAATCAGCACAACATCAAAACATAATATTGCATTTATGAGTATATGGTTGTTTTTTCCTTTGTGTAGCAGCCCTTTTTTATTTTCCTTGTCATTGGATAAATTTCTCTATCAGGAAAAATATTTGTTAAGATGATGTCAGTGCTGACAGAGAGTACTAACAAAGTTGGAGTGACCCACAATAAAATAAGCCATAAGCCGTATAATGAAGTAAAACATGTTTAAGACAGATGAAAATATTTTCATTAAATTCTGAGCAATTAATGGTTGTCTTAATTCAACTTGGTGTACAATAAATTTTAGGGTATTTTGTTGTGTATATTTTTAAGGAGTTAACTTGTTTGAGGGAAGACAGAAATGTTGGCATAGTTGAATCACTTTGGGATGTGGGTTTATTTTTCTTTAGAAAAGAAAGTATGCATTTATTTTTCTTTAAGGTAATAATAATCTCTAAGAAGGATATGATTATATTCACTAAAAAACCCCCAAAAACAAAACAAAGTGAACAAAAAAAAAAACCTTGGACAAAACAAAGAAAACTCACCCTAAAAACCTGAAACAAACAAACAAACAAACAAACAAACAAAAGCAGCTTTGTCATGGTGTTGGTAAGACATTGATTTAGTGAAAGAGGCTCTCAGAATTGCAGGCTTCTGTTGGTGTCACCTGATGAAGTATGATTTCTCTTCTGATGCATCAGCTGTTAAGAAAATGCATAGTCATTCATATTCACAGTGGGACTTCATCCTCCCTTGTGTTCTTCCCTTTCTCACTGGAAAATTGCTATGATATTATATGTACAAGAGTGTAGCTATCCCTAATCTAAAGAGTTATATAACTTGAATTACTTAAGGAGACAAAAGAAATATGATAAATTTGTGGGTAGTTTTTTTTTCTCAGGCCATATCCTGTCTTTGAAATGCTGATGCAGATCAGCAGAACTAGTCAGTGTGTAAAATAAAATGTGCATTAGAGTTAGGTCAGAAGTTAGTTACAGCAGCAGATAAAACAAATACATTTGACTTTGTAATGAAGGGGACTAGGAGACACTGCATTGACATTTGCAGTTTATCAGAGGAAAGTAATGATCAGCTAAAATATAACCACTTTTTGCTGACTGTGTCTAAGGGTCAGATACAGCAAGACCATTTCTTATTTGGGTCCTAAACTTCACTAGGATATGAAATTTTAGTCATTTCATTTCACTAGGATGGAAACCTAGATGTGAACAAGCAAGTTAAATAACTTCCTGATTTTGGGTTTCACTTTCTTGGAACCAGTGTGATGCTGGAAGTATGGACTAATAATTTCATTTTTGTTACTCTGGAGTCACAAGTCTGATTTAAATGTCTGTGTAAGTGTGTGAGTACCAGTGATAATTGGAATGCAAATTACACTCCCCTCATGTGTTTACAAGTAAAAGATAATTAGTCTATGATTTGTTCTGTAGATAATATCAGGATCAGGGATATGCTGGCACAACTGTTTTTGAAAACAGAAAGTATTAGCAACAGTGGCATTTGTTTTTTGTGTTTATATATATAGTGAAAATAAAGATGTTCCAATTTTACACTATAGTTTCTATTGGCTGTCTAATAAAGAACATAAACAGACAGAGTAAATCACCATTTCATTGTTTATGTTAAGAAACATGCCTAGTCTGACATTGTGGCACACAACATAGTGCTCTTGAATATCGAGTCAGCCATCAGAAATACAGATGACTGAAAGAACATATTCTGGGAGTAGATACGGTCTTTCTCTTAGTGTACATACACACACATGCATGAAGCAGTAAATTAGCATAAATTATTCTTGTTGTTTTGTGGTTAGAGTTGCAAGTTCGATGGAATTAAAGACTCTCTGTGTCTCTGAGGCTAGGTGCCACTAATCAGCTCATGTGCAACACTCAGTTTCTGGTAAATATAGCAAATCCAGAGTTGATCCATTTGGAGGGACTGAGGAGGTACATTTAATTCTTACTGAATCCCTGTGACAATATATAAACGTACTGAAAATTCAAAAAATTACCAAAAAACCAAAAATTTGCAGTCATGACTTTGCCCTTTGGTTAGGGCAAGTTATATCACCAAAGAATTCAAGTTCTTTAAAATTCCATTAGCAATTACATCTGTGGTTGTCACGTGTATGCATTCTTTTTCAACCTTATCCTCTTTCCTTGAGAAGTATGAGTTTAGTATTTTGAAATATATTTTGATTTGGGCCTTCTTTTTCCCTCCAGTGAAAATGCTGCTAAAGGATGCTCAGGGCTAATGATGAAAAAGGTTTCTTACAGTTGCAGAAGACATTGAAGTTTACGATGGCCCTTACTTAGGAGAAACTATTTCATGGTTTTGAACCTCCTACCTGCTGAATGCCTTGTCTTATACAGGTGAGCTATATCTTTATGGTAGAAGGTTCTACTGCAGTGGAGAAGAAAGTTTATGACTGAAATCTTTGTCTTGGAACTTCAGATCATCTATTAGCTATGCTGGGCTTATGCCATGAAGCACTATAAGCATAAAGAATATAGTTTGAGACCAGCTCATTTGGTCTATTCAGTGACATTTTTCCTGTGTAGAGAAAGAGAGGAACAATTTTTTACGTAGTCTATTCAGTTTGATTGGACATTCTCAGGCAAAAAATAGTATATAAATGCAGCATTATTATATATTAACTGTTAGTTGGAAGGGATTAAAAGCAACAACTTGTACAATACCCTAATGTTTATAATAAACCTGAGACCTCTTCATGTTCAAGGAATGCAGTCAAACGGAGTGCTCCATATATCTGCTGTAACACATATACACACACAAAGATACTACTACATAAAGCATATTAAAATTACTGACTATTCAACAAACACCAGGTTCAGTTATGTGCTATGCCAAAACTGTAGAAGTATTTTGTTTGTTTTTCATGCCTGGATTGACTGTCAAAGATGTATATAGAGGACTTTTGTTCCAGAAGAAATATTCAGGATGAATCAATAAATCCTAATGTCATCTATGCTGCTTTCTGCAGTCTCCATTTCCTTCTCAGTCTCTCATTTCAAGGCTGTTAGACTTCTGCATTCCAACCAAATAAATTAATATGGGCAGCCTTTTTTTTTGTCTCATGAAGGCTGGTAATCAGCTTTGGGAACTCTAAGAACATGGAATCCTTATACCAGTGCTGTGATTTTTATTGGCTCTGAATATACTAATTTGCTTGACAATATTAATTATTGCTTATCAGATAAAGAATAAAAAATTCCTTCCACTGGTATTATTGCAAAACTTCTGTGGTAAATAATGAAACTAATATACATTACCATTCTACAGAGGAAAGATAGAATCAGTCTCTCCTTTTCTTGCTGCATTTGAGAGTGAGCTTGTGAGTCTGTGATGAAATAAAGATAATGTGAGATTCCTGCTCCAGATAATACAAAATGAATTTATGGGCTGCTAAAGGGTGATCCAGTATAAACTGACTACAAGATCAGCAGTGCAGAGCAATCAACAAAAACAAAAACAAAACCAAAAAAACCCAACCGACTAACCAACAAACAAACCAACCACAAAAAACCCAAAACAAAACCCCAGAAAATCCAAACAAACAAAAAAAACCAACCCAAAATTACTTAATTCAACTTATACACTTTAGGCAGGATCAGGTATTGTCCAGGAATTTGATTCTAGCTTGATTCTGGAGAAGATATCACTTGTTGTCTCACAACTGATATGAAGCCAACATAAAATTTATGCCATGTGCAGTGGTTAATCTGACAGAAATGAAAATGCATCCACACTCCTGAAATAGACTGAATGTCCACTCTCAAGTTGTCAGTGCAGTTAAATCAAATATCAACCAGTGTGGGCCATAGCCTGGAAGGGACTGTCCTTTGGCAAGAATAAAAATATGGTTTCACTGCAGATAAAACTTCTATGATCTCAGTAGAATTATATGAGTGTTTTTCAAAGCCACTCTCCAAGGGTGTTGTAAATATGTAATGCTATTTTTAACCACTCTATCCATACTCCAGTCTAACATTTATCTGAGAATCCTAACCTTGAAGTTTAAAGAAGAGGGAGAAAGACCCAATGATGTTTACAGCCATTTCCTTCCCATCCCCTAAGAAAAGTAAGCTTACTATGACTTGGAGAAGAGGGCAAGGTCTGCAATACTACCTGTGCACTCACCTATCAATTTCAGAATCTGAATTGCCATTCTCTTGCAAAGGCAATAAACACAGTAATATGTCTTGGATGAAAAGCAAGAAATAATAGGATTTGCTAGGTAGCAGACAAAATATCTGCCTGGAAAACACGCAATAGGGTAATCTCATTACCAGAGAACATTCAGGAAATTAAAACTAAAAATGTAATGTGAATACATTTAAACTAAAGACTGTTAACCCCCCAAACATATTTGTATCAAGAGTAAAATGAGAAATGACTGTGGCAGCATGATTGTCCTTTTTCAAAATAGTGGTTGTTTCTAGTGTTCTGTCATAATTTTCAGTCTCTTGATTAGATAAATCTTCTGCATGTATCTTACAAGTCCTGTAGTAAGGGCACATATATTCTTCTGGTGAAGCTGTAGGGAGGAAGAGAAAAAAATCTGAATAAAAGAATATCTGTCTGTGTAGCTTAACTGCCACACTAAAGGGCTCACATAGAAGTTTTTCTGTTTTCTAAGGCATATTATCTTTGTCCTATATTGAACACTAGAAGCACTAAATTAAATAAAATGCTTATGACAAGAATACCAAACACTGTTTGTCTATGCAATGGAGTATTAAAAATTGCTGTCTTCACAATTTTTATAATTTTTCTTTTTTTTTTGCTCCTGTAAATGGAAACTTACAGTTTGAATAACAAATCTTTCTCTTGAGCTCACGTTGTCCTTAAAAGAAATAAGAAATATTAATATATGTGGAAGCAATTGCTTCTACTTCACTGTTTTTCCTCTCTCAATTCTTTTGCCTTAAAAATTGAATGGTGTGGAAATGATTGACAGTTTAATGAAACTTAAACTTTTCTATTATGTTTAATATGGGTTTAAAATACTTCCACCAGGAGAGGTATCATTGTGCTGGATTTTATCACCAAGAGATTTGCCAGCTTACCACATGAGTCTGGGTGTCTCAGCAAAGACTGGCTGTCATTGTGTTTAAATGTTCTCATGCAGCCAGGTTGTGTGTCTTTTCACCATCCCGTGAGTCAATTTGGTTGTTAGGCACACTGACTATTTCTCACTGTTGCTTCTGTATGGGAATATTACCATTCTTGAGCAGTAGTTTGTCAGCAGTGTCTAATGTCTCAGCTCCTTTCAGCTGGACAATGAAGTCCTCAGCAGATGGAAATTAGGCTCCTTTAACCCCAGCCTGTCAAAATGCTGTGCTGGTGCTGCGCTGCTTCAGCTGTTGGAGTTCCCAAGATAAGAACAGTAAGTTATATATATATATAACCACAGCAACTATAAATCTTCTTATTCCAAACTTTGAATACAATTTTTTTCAGCTCTGGAATGGCCCCTGCTCAAATATCCAGTAAAATGTTTTTTGTTTTTTTCCCCACGCATAATTCTGCAGGATAATTCCAGGAGGACTGTGTTTTCCTTTCCAGATAGCTATAGTTTGTTTCTTGAGCTCAAAAGTGGTGCTGCATAGCATAAAACTCTTCCAAGAGAAGGATTCTTTTCTGACTTTGGTAGTACCTACTTCTCTTCTGCCCTTCTAATGTTATTTATAGTCAGCTGATGAAAGGCTAGTTTTGGCTGAAGTTGCTGCTTCAAAAAACTTCTTCCAAAAATGCAAAATCTGCTTGGTAGAAATATGTCAGATATATACATCTAAGGGACAATTTGCAGAAATGCAATAGAGGACACAGCAAGAGCTGGCTAGCCTCGGCCTGTATCTCACTGTGTGCAATGACAACAGGATTGCACAATGTCTAGAAGGAACACACCTTGTGCAGATACCTGCTGTCGGTGTTGTGACCAGCTTCTCATAGTCAATAGGTTGAAGCAACCTGGTCTAGTGGGAGGTGTCTCTGCCCATGGCAGGAGGCTTGGAACTACATGATTCTTAAGGTCCATTCCAACCCCTTCACAGTCTGTAGTTCCCAGAACTGGCTATAAGAATTAACATGCTTATCAATTTTGCTGGAAATATCACTTCACTGGATCTTAATTGTCCAAGAGGGTGTACAGGAGAGCAGATCACCACTCAAGTTAGCCTATGCAAGCTGTTAAAGACACACAAAACTTCAGGCAGCCCTGGAAACAAATAATTGGTGATTGTAATTTCAAACAGCAGTGACTAACAGGTCAAAGGAATGGATGACCTTAGGATTCAGCTGCTTATCCAAAGAATTGCTTGCTGTGAATTAAATTAAGCTGAAAGCAAATAGAAATACATAAACACAAAATTCAGAAAAATGTAAGGAAGGGATGAATAGGGAGGGAAAAAAGAGTAAAGAAAGGAAAATCCATGCTTATGTCTATCTAGCACGAGTTATCTCTGAATATTTCTGTTCTAAAGATTCTGCTGTCAAGCTTCTATATGATTATGGCAATAAGTTTGCAAGTATTGCTAGCCAAGGATCATTGTTCTCATCCAACCTTTAATTTATCAGTTGGTATCACGGGAATAGATGCTAAACCCAGCATACCCTATCCTTTCATCACAGCTTTTGGAACATGATCTAAACTCAGCTCTCTCCTCTTTAAATGTATCCTTTCATTAACCTAGTCATAAATTATTTATTCCTTCTTTGTAGGTGTTAATTCCAGAGCCATGACAGTTTTCACCTAGCCAGACAGACAAGGTGAGATTCATCTCACCTAGTTTAGACATTTGGAATGATAGAAGCACGTAGAGATTTGTCTCTTAGATACCTTTGGGTTCCTTTGTGAACAAAATAGAAAATACACATTTTCGGGGAATGAGTCATCAGCTTTATTTTAGACATTTACACTCAGATGAATTACTCTGTAGGAATACTACTTTCTTTCAAGTGAGCATAAAGGAAGTCTGAGGTGGCCAGATAAGAGGTAGACATCTGCATTATTGGTCAATAAATCCTTATTTTAACAAATTTAACAACCACTTTCCCGTGGTTGGCCAAGCTTTCAGGAATCTATTATAGCTGTACAGAGCACAGCATTCTTTCCTACAGGTCTGGGAAATGTTTAATCCCAAAGCAAATCTTTCTTATACATGAGCTTCATAGTTTATGCATGTGCACATTAATCCTAAATGTTCAAATTAAATGATCAAAAGTCTTGCATTCAATTAATGACAGGGCTTTGCTTGTAAACAGGCACAATAGTGACCTGTGCTATTGTCAGATCCTGTGCTGATAAGCAGGGTACATTTCAGCAGCTTTCTTGCTTCAGTCATCCAGTGCCTCTTTCTAACAATGGTTACTTTTATCCTTTCTTGAAATAAAGGTAGCACAGGTTTTGTCCTACTTTTGGTCATTAGATTTTCACTTCAGATTTTTTCACAAAAAGAATCTGTGCACCTACCTGTGGTAGGTTCTGCTGACTTGTTGCTACAGTGTAAGTTGTAGTTGCAGCTGTTATCTATGCTGTGTTTTTAGCTGTCATGTAAAGTTTTATTTAGAAACAGAAACAAAGAGATGGTAAGGTAAAATGTCAGTATATGAGGAAGGAGCACAAGGAAAATATAACAGTGAACATTTTTTTCATATTTAAAATAGCATTCACATCTTATCTTGAGGAGAAATAATGAGAACCTAAAAATATATATGTACACACATCTCTCTCTCTCTCTCTCTCTCTATATATATATATCTATTTCTATCTACCTATCTATCTATATCTTCAGTTATTTCCCCTTCTTCCTTTTTCTGGAAATAACTTTTAAGAAATCAGTATAGCTGAATCCAACTTCTTCCTCAGATCATTTCTTTCATCATAACTTGGGCATTTCAAAAATATCACCTTCTCATTCCTTGGAGAATAGCTAAATCTAGGTTGTAAATCTCAAAGCAGGTGGAAGAGTTTTATATGAAATAAAGGTATCTAAACAAGTTTAAAAGGACAGGAAAAATGTAAAAGCAGTTTAGAAAAAAACAACCAAAATTAATGCAGATGCATTAAAATTAGATGAGAAACTGTTGTCTGGCAGAGTGATTGGTTGTAGGACTTGGCTTCCAAGTTTAGACTGACAAACATCCTCATCTGAAATGTGTCATTGAAATTCTTGCCTAGAAGATATCACTCTGAATATCCTCTCCTTCCTTCTCCTTTGCCTGCTTTATATACTGAGCATGAGACCACGTGGTGTGGGTTATCCCTTAGGTGAGTTGGGATCAGCTGTCCTGGCTGTGTCCCCTCCCAACTTCTTGTGCACTTCCAGTGCAGCTGGGGTGAGGAGCAGTAAAGGCCTTGATGCTGTGCAAGCTCTGCTCAGAAGGAACCAAAACAGCCCTGAATTATTAACAGTTTACACAGCACAAATCCAAAATACAGCCTCATACTAGCTACTATGAAGAAAATCAAGACAGTTTTTGTAAACATGGTTTATGTATGAAATTATACCAAAGTCTTGTACAAAGAGCCTGAAATTTGGTATGACTTAAATAGGAATGCTCATAAAAACATAAATTATTTTTAATTCTGAAAATACATTTAATTACTGCAATAAAGAATTACAGTTTTGTCAAACATTTTACTATAATGCATTCAAATAATCATTTAGAGGTTATTTAGACAGATATCTGTGGTTAATCTTTGTTAATCTGGAAAATTACAACAAATAATTTACAGTCATTTTAAGTTTAATACTTTAATCCATCAGAAAATTTTCTGATGATATTGACCATTACTTTTATCATGTGAAAAAATTAATTCTAGATAAAAGTAGTGTTTAAATTACGAAAGGTATTATATTTGTTAGCATTTGAATTAACTTTGATTCTACTTTTTTACTGAAGGTCATGGAGTTTAATTGACATTGATGAAGTCTTATATTCAAGGGACCTATGGTTGACACTAATAATGACAAAATCTTCTTTCTGGAAGAAGAGGATTACTGTGGTAGACTTTAAATAACTCAGCATTTTCAGTGAGATGACCTTGTTGTTTGCATTGTTCATGGTATTTCTGATGGTAAATATAAAGGAATATAAAGAAGAAGTGGTGACTGTGAGATGCCCATGTTCAACAAGTATTTAAAGGAGGAAGAAGTCTATATAAGTGCACTGAAACATGCTATAATTGCCCATTCTAGTTGGAGTAAATTTTTAAGAATGCTTCAGAAGGTTTTAATATCTTGGATTGGGTTTTGTTGTTTTCTGCACCTTCTTTGTTATGTTGAAAATGTTCAATAAATAGAAGTTTGATAATATGAAATGAAGAGATTAATTGAGCCATTGGGAAGAAAAGATGTATTTTCATACTTGTGTGAACACACTTTGGTAAATAAATGACATGAATGCTCTAAATATGATAATTTTAGCTGCATTACTAGAACTTAGTATCATGACATCATGGACACTATTAGAGAGATATAAAGAAAGGTGATGAAGTTTTACAGAATAAGACAGAAAGGAGTAAGGAAGCTGGCAAAGATTCTAGGAAGGAATAGCAGTGGTCAGCCTTGGGGACTCATCCTGAAAAAGTACAGGAGGTATTGAGAAGATATAAGAACTTGCAAAATCTTTGGGCAATGCAAAACATTTTTTTTTGTCTTTGTTTAATCTGCAGACCAAATGTCTGCAAAGTCAACAATACCTCACCCTGTACTCGTGGCAGAGGGTTCACCTGTGCATTCTTTGAGTCTACGTATCAGTAACAAATCACTTGGCTGGACTTTGTTTTAGAAACAGTGTGGGGCTGAAGGATAGTGAACCACAGAGTTTATTTTGTAAAGCTGGGCTTCTTCTTATTTCCTAGAATATTTAGTGTGTACTGGAATAAGACATTGAAAGATTTTCAGGGTTTTCTCTGTAGCCAGAATACCTAGACATATTAAGGAATATAAAATTAAAAAATTCAGACTGAAGCTGAATGCCAGTACTGTTTATTTAAGAAACCATCAACCATAAAAGTCACACAATTTATGAATATGAGCATCCATATGCTTAGATGTAAATTACTGCTCCTATTGTAAATGTCTCTTCATGCAAATGAAGTCAAAGTGAATATCGAATTTGAATTAAGATAGAGCTAAGAATATATCCTCTGGAACAAAGCCATCATCATCATCATCATCATCTTTACATTTTAAACCTATAAGCTCATCTCCCAGTGGTAATCACACTGATTTAAACTATCTTCTTGGATCTTAGAAGTTAAATTCTGGGCATGAGATCCAGCCCAATTCCTTATACAGCCCTATTGTTTGAAAAGTACCAGTGTCAAGTAGCCTTCAGCATAAAATATCTGCCACCATTACTCCAGACTCTTAGTTTGTTTTCTGTTCCTCTGTATCCTCTTTCCTTACTGTTATCCATAAGTATAAGCAAACATGGAGGAAAAACAGACTTTTGCTGTATTTTGCAACTGTGCAAGGAATCTGCACACTGCAGTTGCATCCTGCTGTGGAAATAAGTATCATATGAAAGATATAGGTATAGCCTCTAAAGTTCACTGCAGACAGGGGGAAAAGCAAAGAAGGTTGTTTGAGGATGACCTCACAGTTAATCCTAAGAAGCAATATAGATAGAACCTTAATCTGCACACTGCAGAAGTAATGGAGCTCATATTTTAAGGCACATTCAGTAGCACCTTCATTTTCACAGTATGCTAGTATCTGTCAAATGAAACAACTGTGATTTTTCTGGACACCTCTAACAAATGAATCCAAATTGTGTAAAAGAATGTAGCATTGTTATATCTGAAAGAAAACTTCAACAAATTAAATACTGGCAAATAGTGAGATTTTTCTGTTCAATGGTTTAACCTATAATTAAAACTATGTATTACATTGCAGAGGAAATTCTGAATATGAAAGAAGCAGTCTTCAAAATTGTTGCAATTTGATACCTAGTCTGTAGACAAAGGCTGGCAAGGACTTTATTCTTTATAGAAGAAAATGACGCATTAAGATAAGTGTGTAGATAGATGTAAATTTTTGAGGTTTCATTAATCCTATACTATTTCCTTGTCATGCTTAGTTTACCAGCAAAACTACAAATTATTTTTAATTTGTTTTCTATTATTCTTAGCCCTGTAGAGTCATACCTCTTTATGAAAATCAAACTCTACTGTCTTTGCTGTATCTATTGTCATTCTGAAATTGCCAACATGAAGAGGACCCTGATCATACTGTTTTTTTATTATCAAGCTGTTGTTGTTTATAATTTATGAAGCAGAAGGATACAGGGTACTTTTTTTGTTTGTTTGTTTCCCTCTCCATAAGCTTCACTGATCCTGTAGGTCTGAGAACAATATTAATTTTGACTGGTAAGCTGAATAAACACAATTTTTTCATCATAGGTGGAGAACACTTATCAACCCCAGTGTGTCACTTTGAAGAAGTAACTTTTCTAACCTAGTACTTTGAAGTTATCCTTCTTTTCCAATAGTAAATACAATACATTGTAAATCTCAGGGTAGATTCAGCTATTAGTGTTTACAGGTTATGACAGCAGCATGCTTCAATTTTGAGGCCAATAATTCTGCTTCGGTGAATACCTGCTCATTTTTTATTATGTCTTTCTAGCTTGTAAACCTTCTGTTTGGCTAACAGCTTCCTGAGCTGAAAATAATTGTCCCCTGAAATGTTCATTGTCAAGCACTACACTGACTTGGCAGACTGAACAGCAGTGTGTTTGCACAGGAGATGCAAGTTTGGGGAAGGCAGAATCCCCTTGACTCTTAAGCTGGCAGATGCTAAAGCACAGCCCTCTAGGAGAGGAATTATGGAGTGTTTTGCAAGGAGCTGTGAAATACTCATTCATTCTGGAGCCATAATAATCTTTGATTTGGGAGTAGACTGCAGGTCTTTTGCCTGAAGTCTGAAGCTCTCTGGGTCTCTTAAAAGATCCTACAAAACTCTTACTAATACCCTACATACTCCAGTGACTCTTTATAATGCCCAGATGGATGTGCTGGCCAAACTTTGTCAAAAGCACATGGATTGGTCACAGTCTCTTCCCTTTGATGAAAATGAGACTGTGGAGTGTGGCAGAGGGGGAACCCAGGAAAAGATGGGGTACCTCCTGTGATAATTTAGCCTGCCTTTGATGCCTCGATTATCCCAGGATGTTTTGGGGCCTGTTGCATGTTGTACAATACACTTGATATGCTCCTGTTTTGGAGTGAAACGTTAAAGACCTCACAGGTATCACACAACTCATCCATTTGCAGAGAATTATTTTGTGATGAGAAGGAGGGATGACATCTTATTCAACTTTGCTAGTAGAAGAAAACATTCCATTCATTCATCAGTATTCATTATCACAGCATGGACCAGGCAACATAAATACACCTACAAATAAATCCCTAGAGAAGTTACAAATTCACTCAGCCATTTATCAGAGTTTTCCTGAGGAAGTATGACCTCTCTCTGGGTACCACTCCACATTAAATGCAACTACAGGGTAAGACTATATCAATAGGGGAGATGATCATCTCCACACAATATAGAGTAGAAATTAAATTAAAATACAAGCGTATGTACTTACTTAGATGGAAAAAAATGTGCTTCACAGAATGCTATTGTGGAAGGTTGGGTGGGAGGAAATTTTTTGTCTTTGATAAGGCCACAGATATTCCCAGAGATGCACAGAAGTGGCTGGACACCCTGAAGGCTCTGAAGGTCTCCAGAACTCCAGCACAATTCACAGTGTTCAGTCAACCCAAATTTCATTCTTCAATGAAAATGCTTCTCCACAAAAAAGCGCATGATTCTAACTTAAGGAATCTTGATTAGGTACTTAATTATTCAGTCTTCATCTATTGATAAATGCCTCTTTTCTCTTTCAGGAATTGCACATATAACAATTACTAGCCCATTCTATACACCAAAATAACATGAAATGTTTGTATGGGGAGACTGTCTGATAATACATGATACTGTGTGACTGATTTTTTTCCTTTTCTTACTCTTCTTAATAAATTGTTAATGAGAAGAGAGGGCACCTGATAATAGTATTTAAGTTGTATGGTCGATAGGGGTTTAAAAAAAGCAGCAACCATTTTTCCTTGGAGTCTAATTATTTTTTGGAAAATTGTTGCTGGACAGTCTGAATCACCTCAGTTACCTGCCGCCTCTTAGAACAGACGTCAGAACTAAAATTTATAAATGCCTTTCACTGACCTGGAGAGCTAAGGGGACTGAAGGGCAAACATTGGAAAGCAGTGAAGTTTATCACTGCAGTATGGATGTGTGATGATGCTGGATGAATTGTGCTTATGCAGATTTTAGCCCATATTCCCATGGCCATTAGTCAGATTAAGTTATCTGCATGTATTAATTTGACTCCAGTTAGAAACCAGATAGAACTTAAGCTAACACACTGATGTGCTTCACATTAACTGGGAGAGGATAAAATGAATGAAAGGGTAGCAAAGTGCAAAATTTGTCTCAGCTGTTTTCTTATCTGTTCAGCGGTAGGTAGGAGAAGACAGTGACTTCAGCATCATGGTTTCTTGAGCTTACATTTCTTTTCTTTCATCTTGGTTATGCTGGTGGGAGAATTTTCTCTTTGGCTTCACACTTGCAATTTACTTTCCTTCTTATATCCACAAGTCCACCATTTGATATAGAAAATTTTACCTCACCTTAATAAATGCTACCAAAACTAATATGGATGCTGTAAAATCAGATGATAAATTGAAAGATTCTTTCTTCCTTTCTTTCTTTCTTCTTTCCCTACTGTTTCTGGAAATCTTAGGTACATTATGATTTTTAAACCCTCTGCTTTCTAACACCTAAAAAGAAAGTTCATGTTACTGCAAAGGAATTTTATGTTTAGCGAGTATGCATTTTATTTTTCGGCTTCAGTAAGCAAACCAATACTTCTGACACTGAAAAATGTGTCTTTAACATTGTTACCTTACCTTCTAAATTTACAAGTTTGTTATAGCTATCTTCTCATTTTTTACGTTAGCCTTCTTTGCCCTGGGTGGAAAAAAATAGAGCCAGTAATGACATGTATTATAAAGATTAATCAACCATAAAGACTATAATTGAACACACAAGTGTAGTCATTACTTGATTAATTACTTCAATAAAATAATCAGTCTTCTACATACATCAGAATAATATTCTGATTCAGTGGTGACTAGAAGACAGTGTGCAGAGACCAGGACTGCCCTCAATTTTTATATCAAACAGAATTTTCTACCTTTCCTTCTGTTTGGTTGCAGAACCTGTTTTTATTTGAATGTTTAACTTGAATGTACTTGCTCTATTTCACAGTAGAATTTTTTCATCCTAACTTTAACCTTAAAGAAAGATGCTGAAACCTCTTATATGAACTTTTACACTGGAAGTTATGGGGTGACCTTATAAGCCTATGTGAAAAAATAATTTCTAAGGAAGTATGTAGAAAGTGTCACCCATGGGATTTAGGCTGAAGTTCACAGAAAAAAAAGTGCTCAATCTCCTAGACTGAAAGTGTTATTCAGTGAGAAATCGTTGTATGCTGAAGTTTTCATTCCTGAAGTATGTTTCCTAACCTGAAACATGGCAATTCATACTGTAGTACAGAAGTTCATCCATTGTTTTCCTGCAACCTGTAAGGGAAAGGTAGAACAAGACTGAGTATTTACTAAAAATGTCATGATGTAAATCTAGCTCAGAAGACTTTGAACCTGAGAAGCTGTATGCACAAGTCTTGATGTTTTAGGTTAAGAAATACGTTCTGCAATCAGTTGCTGTAACATTTTCACAGAAGGAAGATGAATAACCCCCTTCATTCCTCAGGGGTTAACTACAGAACAGTGGTTAACTAATAATATTAACTAAGCAGGCTGAAACAGATACTACACTATTCACTGTTTGAGACATTGTCAAAACCGTGGCTGAGTATTGAAACTGAAGAAGAAAAGTATCCCATGATAGCTGCTACTTAACCCTAAGAGCTCATATCAGGGTGTGAACTGGCATTTTGGAATCCACAGGAATTAACTGAGGTGTAATTTATACTCAGATATTATGCTACAAAGCATATATGCCTTCCGCAGTTGGCCATTGCAAAGTAAGCCTCATTTGTGTATATTTGGAACCCTAGTAAATAATTTATCTATGTCTTTAAAAGTATGGTGTTCCTGGTATACTTATTTATAAGATTGCCACACATCTATATAAAATGCCCAGTGCAGGGAGTGCCAGTGTCAGTCATTATATATAACAGTGTACTATAAAACCCCTGGTTTTTAATTGTTCCTAGTTATGATATATTACTTAAATAACTTTTTTTTAAATAGCAATATTTTTTTTTTCTTGGCCTGGCTGTAATCACCAAGTTCAGCTTTCTACAAGCATTCTTATAGATTTTGAAGTGGTTTTTTGAGTTGCTTAAGCATGAAAACTGCTGACTTTTTTAAGTATTATTGATTGTAGTGCAGAAAATTTACACACTTCTGTAAATTGATTTAGTACTTCAGAAAGCCTGAAGAAAAATGTAGAAAAGGTATGTATCTATATTTTCTTCCATTTTTCCTAGTATTATTTGGGTTGTTAATAAATAGTTTATCCAGAGAGGAGTAAAGAGTTTGTTCAACCAACTGAGAGATATCTATGTGAACTCTGATAGCAGGGGCTGTTGACCTAAAGTTGTGTGAAATTCAACATAATTGCAGTTGTCCTGTCAAGACGCATCTCCAAACAAAAACTGAGGCTGCAAAATCTGCAGATGAGTGTGATTCAGCCTGCTCAGAAGCTGGGTCTTTCTGTGGTCCTGTGGCAATTAATTTGCTGAGGCTTTCATCTTGACTCAGTTTTCACTCTTGTTTCCTGAAAATGCATGATGCAGGAAACATCATG
>WEIU01006240.1:23071-46018 GCA_013389925.1 Aegithalos caudatus | reverse complement strand
TTTTTTACTGTGGAGAAAGTAGATTGAAAGAAAAACTGCAAATCTTTCTTGTCTTGTGTCTTTTCTGTGCTTTCAAAAAGTAACTTGCTACTTAGAAGTTTAACTCTGCTGGAGCCAAGTTATAATAAAGTGAGGGCACAGATATAATGTTATAATACCTTGTGAGGCATAGATAAATGTGGGAATATCCCTACAGCACTGCTGTATGGCTATCTCACTATTCACACCACTTGAAGCAAGTCTTATCTGCATCACTTGAGTAGGAACTATGAGTCCTTTGAAGACAGGGAGGTTATTATTAGAGTGAGGAAATTTATCTTTATATAAGTATATCACACACTATTATACAAACTTTAAAATCTTTCCTGTTTGGTTTGCATAATCTGTACTGGCAGCCTTCTCTTCAAGGTAGAAGTGAACAGGTGAACAGCAAAACCAATATCAACAATTAGGTCTCCAGAACAAAATGACAGAGACTGCAAATTATTGTTTTCATTGATGGCTTTCTGAAGTCTTTACAGTTGACAAGAGAGCTCCAACTGAATGGGCAAAACTCTGAAATTTGTTTCTAGACCATCTTTGCCATATTAAAATATATCCAGCCTGGCACAGTCACAGATTAATTTCCTTTAAACTGATGTAAAGGACAGGTGACTGTGATCACTAAAGCACGCACCTCAGAAGCATACAGTGGGGACAAAACAAGCATATTGCCACAATCCTGCTTCCACTTTATAACAGAAAACAAATATCCTGCAAGGTTGTCAGTCTGACACTTCTCATGAACAATGAATGTGCTTAAAAATTTAAGCAGTGAATAGGGAACAACATGCTATTTGTCTCTTATGCTACTTAGCAGTCATGTATTATCCCTTTTGCAAAGCATATAGAAAATAGGTGATTAATAACTTTTTACAAGCAGAGCCTCTTGTGAGTGTGCCAGAATATGGCCTTGAGTGCTAAAATTCAATATATTATTGAAATGCTTTTCTCCAGAAAGCAAAGACCCCTGTGGCTATTTTTGTAACCTTAAATATAATAGCTTGCCAATGAATTTAAATTATGTTCACTATGCTGTCATTTCATCAGAATTCTTTGAATGCTTAAAATATGAAGAAATGTCAAAATTCAGCTCTAGTACTTAAGTAAAAATCTGTTCAGGGATTTTGAGCTCTAGAAATATTACAGTATATTCATTCTCATTAAATCCTATGTTGCCTTTCTTGTCTTTGAACAAAATATGGAGTTGAAAGAGAAAATCTGGCATTAGTTTGTCCTACATCAAATAGTAAAAGAAGGAATCAAGTGCTAATGTGCTAATTATGTTTGCAAAAGGCATGGTTCTATTGGTCTCTAAATCCAAATGAGATCCATAGAGTTGTGCATTATTTTAATATCCTAAGAACTGAGAAATATCAGGAACTGTTATTTTCAGTTAAGATTTAAAGTCTAATAATAACATCAGATCTTCTACATAGGTTCAAGGTTCAGGTCTTAAGGTTCAGGACAAGTTGCTTTTGTACAGGACAATAACAGCTACTTATAGCTACTATTGGTGAATATTAGAGATAGATTTGATTCTATTAAATAATTATATCAATTACAAAGTTGCATCAATATATTTTAAAATCAGATTTTACATCCTGATGAATCCTACTGAAATTATCCTCACAAGCCTCAGAGTGTTGTATGAGAAAGATGGAGTTTTTTTACGGGTATAAGAGCAAACTTGAATGCCAAGGACGTCTACAGAGATGTCTTATCACCAGCTTGCTTTACAGATATGAATTCTGGATCCACTTCCTGTAAATCGTTAATGTCAGATTAACTGCATTAGTTCAATTCATGTTCTTCTCAAAAATCAAGGAGATATTATTATAGCTACATATTAAAATCCAGTAGCTATAATAATAATTCCTTGTGTGTTATCCTTAGGCATTTACTGGATTATGATGGCAAAAGTACAAAGGTGAAATTTGATTCCTGAAGTAAACAGTTATACTATAAGATATTCTCTTTCCCTACGCCTTTGAGAAATCTCGTCCCTCTTGATATTTTTTTTTCTTGACATTTTGTTCATTTTTTGCTTGTGTAAAACCTAAATAGTGTACTATAGAGTAAGAATCATAAGGAAAAAAACAGAAGACTTTAAAGGGTTTTTAGGCATTATCTAGTCCAACTGCACCCTCAAATCAGAGCCGTATTCAGAGTTGTATTCATTTGTTCAGGCCCTTGTTTGACTGCTGTGTACCTTGTCTTTAAGGGAAGTCTTGAATAGGTCAGAGAATTGTAATGGATTCACTTGCTTTGTACATATAAATAATTAAAGTGATCAGGGAAGAGTCTTATTTTACACATACATCAATAAAAGGTTAATCTTCCACTTTTCATCAGCTTGAGTCATTTAGATGCTCTGCTGTACACAAATCTTTCTGTACAAAGATTTCCACCTCTTGTTTTACGATTGAATCACTAGAAGGATAATGACAAGCTTACAAGGAGTGTATTGAGCTTGGTGGTTTGGCACAGCACTCAATGCCAGATGGTTGATAGATTTTATGGATGTGATACTGAAGCCAATCCAGAAAATAGTTACACATTTGCTAGCCACTTCAATCTTTTCAAGTATGGTAGAAGTGTTTATTCTACCCCCAGGTACAGCAAGCAGCAACCAGAAATGAAACAATCTTGTCATTGTGACTAGGGGAAATGGAAAAAAAAAAAAAAAAAAAAAAAAAAAAAAAAAAAAAAAAAGTGGTTAGCATATATGATTAAGTAATAGAAAATATTGTTCTTTGAAAATCTGAGGGAAGTAGAGGACATTCAACAAATTTTGGAAAGTTAAATTCTCAATCAATTAGAACAGTTTTGCTAGTCTTCTACTTTGGAAGTATTGGTGGGAATGCAACCTTAAATTATGCTTTGATGAATAAAAAGCACTATATTTGGATTCCTCAGTCTGATGTCTAGCGGTCTGTTGTACCTGGTGCCAAATAATGAGATATTTTCATTAGTGTTTGGCAGTCTATTTAGGAAAAGATTGGAAGTGCAATAACAAGGAGTATGGTAAATTAAAACTGCTCTCCAAGCTACATATGTGTGTTCAGAAAATCCCTGCTCATTGTATAATTAGTGTTGGATGATGTTATTGATAGAGACATGCTTTTATTGTATTTTAAGAGGCAGAGTATTGCATCAGCTGGGTGTTCATAGAATGTGCTAAGTGAAATTTTAATCTTGGAAACTGCAGTTGTTCATCACGTTTCTGTTCTGATAAGAATTTTCCAAATTATTTTGTGGCTTAAGCTCTATAAATCCTATTGGTTTTTATTGGTTCACGTGCAGCTAAAATGTAGAGTTGCTTGTGGTTTTGCTTATGTTTATGCTTAGTTTTAAGGCTACTTAAAATATGGTGTTGGATCTAAAGTAATGTTTTCACATAGGGCAGTCAGCTGGAGCTGATGCGTGTCATGTAAACAGCGCCAAGGGACTTGCCAACGTGAGCAGGCACTATGGTGTCCCATGGATGCTTAAATTTATTAAGGAGAGAAATGTATCCTGAAACTCTCAGTACTTGCATCTTGATTTCTGATTTATTCCTGTAGCTTCTAGCCAAGATTTAAAAATAACATAAAATCTATGAATAAGTAAAGAAAACAAAGAAACAAATAAATAAATAAGATTGGGCTGATCAGTAAGCACATCATCTGTAATATGTTAAGCACTCTTAGAAGGCAGAAGTTCTAAGAAGGATTTTAAGTAAGGCCCATATGTTCTGTATAAAGAGAGAAAGAAAAAAGTAAGAAAAATAAACCAAGAATGAGTCAGCTTAAAAAGATGACAAGAGAAATATGGACAAATAGTGGAGTGTTTCTGTAACTAAATAAAAGGAGCTGGAGAAGAATGGGAATAGGAGAGAAACTGGGAATCAAATATCTCCTCATGAAATTTCTGTTTTCTTGCTAGAAGAACATATTTCTGTATAGAAAACAAGTTTTCTATACAGAAATAGAAAAAGATATTGAAATGTTGGATATAAGTTTCAAATCAGAAAGCAGTGTATTAGAGCTTGAAAAGCAGACTGATATACAGCAAATTTCACGGAGAAAATTAGTCTGGTCTCGGGATTTTTATTCAAAACATCTAGTGGAAGAACAAGAACAGTAGAAGCAGATGATTGCAGTGAATTCAGGACTAGAAATAGAATCAATTAACTCTGTGTGTGGAGGAGAAAATGGGCAAAAGGGAGAGGAGGAAAGGAGCCATGATCCAAATGTGGAATTTAATGGAAAATGGAGATAAGAAAAAAGCTTCCTGTTTGCATTGATATTGCATGTTTCACTCCACTAGAGCAATAGAAAGAAATGTCTGAGAAGAGAGTCCACTCCACTCATGGCCAAATATGAAGGTCATGTAAAAGTTGAGTTATTAGCATGGTGGAACAGACATACTGGACTAGATAACAGCTGGAGAGAGAAAGGGGACTGATCAGGTAGAATCTAAAGGGAGGGATGATAAACATGATGAAGGTAAGATCACATAATCTTTCAGTGACTGAAAAGGCAAACCAGCCTCAAGCTCCATACCTATCCCTTCACTTCAATTGCTGTATTTTCTACTTTTTCTGTTTGTCAAAACCAGCTCCTGAGTGTCAGACAAAAAAAAAAAAAAACCAACAAACAAACAAAAAAAAACCCCCAAAAAAACCCCACAAAAAAACCAAAACAAAATCCCACAAAACAAAACAAAACAAAGCAAAACAAAACAAAACAAAACAAAACAAAACAAAACAAAACAAAACAAACCCAAACAACTTCCAAAGTCATGTTCTTAAAACATGTTTGAAAATGCATTGAACAACTTCATCAGAACAAAATATAAGTCTACATTTTGTCTGGGAATGAATTACTCTTAAATTTTTCATTAATTGGTTGATGTACTGATATTTATGTCAACCTTTTCTAATTTTTTTTTATCAGAAGGAAAATTGTTACTTGGACAGGTTTAAAATGGACAGTGATGAAGTATTGATAAGCAAAAGAAGTAGCTGCAGTGAAATTAATTTTTTAACTAGCTACTGATACCCCACAATGTACCCAGAATAAAGATAAAACTTGGTTTGGTCAGCAGCTTCTTTTCTATGCCATCTTTGTGCCTTATTTTGTTTCCCATACTTGCAACACCATACCTACAATTCAAGACAGCTCAGCTTTCCTTTGGTGTTGGAATTCCTCACATGACTTTTCTGATTGTAGCATTCCCCATAATAAGGGAAAAATTTCTCATGTAAGTATATCCTTCTGCAAATTGCTTCAGCAATTTTGTCTTTTTTATGCCAAACACTTATTAAAATATGGAGTACTGAATTGTTGTTTAGCATGTTCAGAAATTTGGTATATCAAGTATTTTAATTGCTGTCTTTTTCAATTTTTGTCCCTTGTATTCAAGTCCTTAGCAGCCTTACAAAGACTCAAATCAATGAACTAGGTACTAGAACTGGCTTAGGGAAGCCAGTCTTTATTTTCTTCTCAATTCACTTACTCATTGTCTTGGGTTTTTAGGTCCAAGTATTACTGTAGCTGCTGTGTCTGTTCCTTGGTCTAATTAAGGTTTAGATTTTCCCTTGCTGTGGTTGAAGCAAAGGTGATGCAGGCTTTTATGGAATCAAAGACTGACCTGTTTGCAATCTCTGTTTTTCTCTATAGTCCAAATTTTACGATGTGATCTTCCATTGTGAAAAGTGGCCAATGAACAGGGAAGAATGTCAGGAATTAAATAAGGGAACAGTAAACGTGTGTGGATTTTGTTTCCAGCAGCCTGGTAAAACAACATACTTTGGCTGGGCAGAAATTATAGGACTTTGTTCCTTGTGGTCTCTGCAAAACATTAAAGAATTTCAGTGATACTGAAGTATATCCTTTTTAGTATTTAGGAATACAAAAATTGCAGGGAACTAGCTTGGAATACAGAACACTTTAGAGAGAACTCTATAAATTCTGAATGTTTAGTTTCTAATTTGAATAAAGGCCAACTATCCTGGCCCTTTCCTCAGTATAGTCATTCAAGGAATAGAGTGAAAAGACAATATGCTTAAATCACTTTAAGGCACTCTCTTCAAAATATGTGTACATCAAAGTCAAAATCTACAGTGAACTATGGCATTGATATAAAGAATATTAAATATGCATTAATTTACCCACTTCAACTTCCCAGGGATATTAGGCCTCTACTGGAAGGTTAGTGGAAGTATGTGTATTATGTTCTCATTCTAGGTAAGGTTTTTTAATTTAATTTACACTTTTAGAAACAGCTATGTTAAAATACTACATTAATTTTGATTTTTTTTTCTGGTGTTTTTTGCTGGAGCTTGTTCCTGCATAAATTTTATGACACCCTTTATGAAAAGGGTAAATTTGGGCTAAGATTTCACTAGGTTCCTGTTAATGACTACCAGGTTTTAGCTGATTTTGCATGGAAGAAAATCTGGATACAAGAAGATTTTGCCCATGACCAAAAAATCCTGAAAGAAATTAATAGAAGGCAGTTTCCAGGGTGTCTCAGATAGGGAAAACCTTTTCACTTACTGTTGAAATAGAGACCATATAACAGAGATCATATCAGATTTCCCAGCTGACAAATAAACACAAAACACACTCATGAAAGCTGGGAAATGAAGGAGTTTATTTCTGGTGTTGGTTTTGGGTTTTTTTTTTCAAATTTAAACCAGACTAAGGAATTTCTCCTCAGTTGCTAATGCAGAATAAAGACCTACTGATTAGTATTATTTTGCCAGTTATGATGCCATTAAAATCTTATCCAAGCATAATGGATATACCAAATTTTACACTGAAGGAAATATCTTCTAGATCTATCATGGTATTTTTATTTTTGCAGTGCTTAGCAGTGTTTGAAATACAATGCACTACATTAATTTCCACATGCTCTGTGCAAGAGTGGATTAAAATATTTTCTTCATAGGAGTGAACTCTTAAAACTTGTCTTTCATAAAAATAAAATACTCAGAAATAAAAAACCATATCAGTGATCATTTAATCTCAAGGACTGGTTCTACTTGCCTAGTTCTGTGAGATCTACTAGTGGAAAGAAACTCTACTTTTAAAAGTGTCATTAAAATAGAAATCCAGCATTGCAATCTGTATTTCTAATTTCCAAAATGCTATTAAAATAGCAGTTTGGAGTGACAGTTCATCTACAGTCCTTGGGAAATCTAAAAATAAACAGCCACCTGTGCTCAAAATGCTAGTAAATCTACTTGTAAATCACTTAGATTACTTATTATTTGCAGATATTACTTTTTTTCCCTGACACTTATGCACTACACAAATCAACCTGGTATATACAAATCAAAAGTCACTCAATTAACATAAAAATAGCGGATGTCACATGAAATGTCATTTAATGTCAGGTCTGGAATGAGCAAATAAATTGCCTCATCAGTTTAATTAACAAAAAAGGTAACCAAGTCAAATTAATGTACTTCAAATTATATTAGATCTATTTTGAATGGGATTGCACTGTTGAATTTTAATTGGAAATTCACTTTACAGGACAAGGAAATACATTATTTTACTTTGATGATCAATACTGGACAGACAGGCAACAAACTTTTCTAAACATATTAGAGAGAGTAGGATAAGCTTTGATATCTTATGGTCTAGGGACTCCTATTTATTTATTATACTTATAATACAGATTTTTTTAAAATTTTTGAATCTAAATTCTTAAGTGTTCTCTGTGACTTTCAGTGACTATTATTAATGTCAAAAGACTGAGCTCCATGATGCTAAGCACCTTACAGAGAGAGGAGAGAACCTTCAAGGAGATAAAAAAGAATATTATTCCTCATTGTGAAGCCAGCTGGAGTATGGAGAACTCAAGAGACTTTTTGCTTAACAGAAGTTGATGAGATATGCAGCAGAACTGGATCTGTATGTCACATCTTCATGTCACTAATTTAACCTTATAATGATCTTTCTAGTTTTCATTTTTCACTTGCTCTTCTTGTGAGTACCACATAAAAATAAATTCATGTTGTTGGAGGGTTTTAATTAGAATAATCTGGTAGTTTCCTTTCCTGAATATTGTTTTTTGATGGGCAAATGGAAAGAAAAATCACTAGGTGGAAGGAAGTAAAAACACTAAAGTCGTATTTGGAGAAATGCACAGACATTGTTATCAGCCACAGAAGACAGCAGAAAAAGAGATTTTCTCCTAGAAATGAAAATTTTACCCCTTAGCATATATACAAGATACTTGATACAGAGAAATGAAATTATGTATAATTTTACTGTTAATCTGCCTGAATTATCTAAACATGATGGAAACACTGTAGGACACCCTAAATACTTAAAAATCAGGAAAAAGGTGATAAAAATTTCCCCAGTACTTAGTGTTTCCTGTCAGCATTACAATTTATATTTTGAATGCAAACTCATATTCTGCAAAGGGGTAGCTCAGATATCTAAAACTTAATATAATCACCTTTCTTCCTGTTTGAAGTGGGTTCAGTATTCCCTTTGCTTCTTTTTAGGGTTGACAGCTGTCTCTGAGAAATGGAAGTACATTTTCAGGTATTTCATGTACACAGTTAACATTTAACATCTCTAGTAGAGGAGAAAAGGACTTAATCCCTTGAGGTGTTATTCCTAGTTCCACTACTATTGTAGTTATTGCTAAATCAAATTACTTTCTGCTAAAAAAATTTTTGGACAATCAAATTGATGTGTGTCTATAAATTTACATAATTAAATCAATCAACAGAAAGTTACAGAAGTGAAAAAAAAGAAGAGAGACAGTCACTGCTATGGTAACCTCTCTCCCATTACCTGGCATCCTGGAATATTTATTTCCAGCTAGTTAGAATGAATTGAATAGCACTCCTAGTGAATTCACTTAAGGCTTTTACAAGTTTTCAGTAACCAAAGTAAATAATATATTGCTTGGATTAGCATTTAGCAATATATTTCTAGCTGGTAGAATCGTAGCAGTGCTTCAGTATTCGAAATTGTCTCTTGATAGGAAAAAAAAATCCTGGATTTTTTTCCTGAAAGAAACTTGCAAGCAAATGTGAGTTGGTGATATATCATAGTGGTCCTCTCTGGTTTTCTAGCTGAAAAGAAAGAGAATGTAGAAAAGTGACTTTATGATGCTTTACATTGACACAACTCTATTAATTTAAGTGCTAACTTGTTTAGCCCAAGTGTGATTTTCTTGCATTTACCAAGCCTAAACACCTTTTCTAGTTATGGAAACTCTAACCTTTAACTGAACCAGAAAAATATAATATATGTTCATCCATGTCCAAATTTACATTTTAAATATGTATAAAGAAGTGGATGTGTTTGTCTTTACTCTTTTCCCCAATAACAGCAAAATTTTCAGAAAGTTTAAAGCTGTCCAGGGAATTACCTCATCCCATTATATTGTTTGAGGAGTGAGATTTCAAAACTCAGTAAAGTTGATGCAGCCTTCTTCACACCTTAAAACATTTTCTCTTATTTGTATTCAAACTTTATTACTTCATTTTTTAGCTTTGTTTCTCTTTGATAATGTACAGGTAGTATAGAAACAATTGAAGCTTTGTTAGTGATATATTTTTTAGTCTAAATTTGGAATATTTCAGAATTAGCAGAAGATCTCACTATAAACAATCATTGTCTGAATTAATTTATTGTTTGAAAAATGACAACTTTGGCAGGGCTGTTAAGCAGAGAAAAAATAAATTAGCTGGATGAAAATACAAACATATGTTGCTTTAAACTCACAGCCAATGATATTTAAATCCTATTTAAATTAGACAAAATTTCCCATAAGAGTAAGGCAGGAGAAAGAAGCAAGCAAAATGAGTAAACACAAAAATGTCAGATAAAATTCTTTATAGTTTCTGTTTACAGTGGCATGTGATTGCCTTCTGCACAGTGTGGTGTTGGCTATATAATTATGCTGCATGAATAAAGAGCTCTAATTTCAGCAGATGAAGTTGATTATTTATCTGCCTCTGTGCTGAAGACATTTGATTTTACATGCTCAGAGCACAAAAGTGTGTACAAATCAAAGAGCTTTCTAAAGGTGTTGTGGCATCCTCCTGAATTGTTTTAGGAGAGAAATATTTCTGATGCATTTAATGCTAGTAGTAATGGAATGGAACCTCCTCAAAATGCCTGTAAATTTATTTCGGACTCACTCCCTATTAGACTTCTAGCCTTGTGTTTCTTCCATGATTCATGTGTGGTAAAAGTACAACAGTCTGGGCAGATCAAGAAAGGCCATTGACATGCACAGAGTTTCCCTACTCAAGTACTGTTAGGTATGAATATGCCAAAATCAGAAAAAAATAACCTTGGAAGCTGACTAAAGCTAGAAAACCTATACAAACAGAGATCATAAAATTTTCATGAACGTGACATGAGATGTGCAGATTTTGATCTGCCTATAACTATTTAAAAATGGGTCACTATGTGTTAGAACACAGTGGATGAAAACTGCATGAAAGACAGGTGGGATAGGTTGTTTTCAACCATATTCCCAACCAGGAACAGCACAAAAAAATGGAAAAAAATAAAGGTGGTAGTTAGGAAATCTAAGACTTGACAGGCTGAAGGTTTTTGCATTGAAAAAAATAAATTCTTCATGAGACAATATTTTTATCAACAGTTGTGTAGATAATTTTTTTGCAATTTTCAAAAAGTCTTGTTTCTTTGTTTTGCTTTTTCTAGCACAAACTGTGCTTGAAGTTATACATTTTAAGAGGACTTAAATTATAATGGAAGAATTATTCACACTATAATTTGCTATATTAGAGTTAGGATCATGAATATGTTTCTTTTCTAGAAAAATTCCTTTTTTTGACTTTTCTGTGATAATCCTGGAGTCCTAGGAAGAAGATTTTCATTTCAGTTGAGTTTTTTGCTTTGAATATTCAAAGTTATTTACAAAGAACTGTTCCTGTAACTCTTATTAATTATTCTTCATGTGCCTGTTTTTCCAAGTTCTAAAACATGTATTGTGGTTCTCTCTCTGTGTATCTCCAGTATCTTCCTTATAATTGTTTTCAAACTTGTAGGAATTTATCTAAGATTGATTCCAAGTCACATGAACATATACACAGCCATATGTTACAGAAATTAAAATTCACTTGCAAGTAAGATATAAGAAGGCTGTAAACATTCTAAAGTAAAGGAATTTCTTTGGTTGCATATGCCCAACATAAATACCATTAAAGTGTGTTTTATAATGTTAGGATCATTTTTTCTAACTTGTTAGGAAAAGGCCAGGTCCAAGTTGCTGGTTGATTGGTGTACCAGTTCTTGGGCAGCAGCTATTAAGTGAACAACCACAAAGGCAGAGTTGTAAAGCAGCATGCATTTGCTTCCCTCGTTCTTTTTTTCTGTTTGTTATGCTTGAATATACCTCAGAAAAGATATTTGAGGGAGACAAATACATTTAAGTATGGTAATTCCTTCACTTGAATTAAACCAGATGAAATAAAGATGTTGTTTACTAGCTAGAGTATGCAAGTTTGGGAATTGGTTATTACTGTAACTGCAGTTCTGAACAACAGTGTATATTGAGTTGGAAACTAACTTTTATTACAACTAACTAGAGCATTTAATCTGCCAAAGTCACTGCTGCACCTCGACCTGTTCACTAAGGGGTTATTTAAATTAGATGCTTTGTTTACAGGAGCTTGTCTGTGATTGTGACATTATATTAGCTTATTCTTCATGTGTATTCAGGACATAATTCTCAAAAACTTCGAAGGAAAGAGCTTACCAAAAAACATCTGGGCAAGTTATTATCAAGCTTGGCTGTTCTCATGGTGAAAATAGTCTCTTCCCATCCATTCTGACACTCACTTCTTTAAACTCATACCTTTCATGCCCTGCCCTGGATCACCCTGTCTCAATGGCTTCACAACTGGAGCTACTGCTTCCTCAGGCTGAACCAGTCCTGATCCTTCAGTATGTTCTTTCAGTGCAAGTGCTGGAGTTTCAATGACCTGTAATCTGTTTTCTGATCTTGTTCCAGTTTGTCAGTCCCTTCCCTGTTTTGGGAGGTCCTGGCTTTGACCGCCTGTGTCTGGTCTAATCTGTGTGTTATATAATGATAGGGGAATAATTACTTTACTTGGGATTGTGCCAGTGAAGCCCAGGCTGCTGTTGATGAGCATTTTTGCTGCTGTGGGGATGCTGCTCAGGAGTGGTGAGCTGCCTGCCTGAGACTCCCAGGGACTCTCTGTCACAGCTATTCCCCAGCCTGTGTTGATGCAAGGACCTTATATTCCTGGGGAAGGATGAGGTGCAGGGTGAAGAAACACTGGTGGAATGACTTTGAAGACTCAGGTAATGCATGTGTCTTCCAGGTGTCATAAAAAACAAAAGTGGAAGTTTTCAGATGCTAAGGAAAATATTTTGAGTGGTATTTACTGATAGCATGTTGAGAAGATGATGAGAGATTTGACAAGCTGAGTAGTGGTGGGTGCTTGAGATAAACAGTATTACCTGTGCCATGTAATGTGCAGCTTTCTGCTTCTTCAAAGGAACAATGAGGATATTGCTGCATTTTTCCCTGGTACATGGCCCAGAAAACATAAAAGTATTAGCAAATCACTGGCATGACTGGATAGGTCTAGTGGAAGGTCTAAACATTGTACTCTATTTGGAAAGTGACTCCAAGGATTTAAACATCTTTTGTAACCAGAAAATCTTTCAAAATGTGCTTCGTTTTAACTCTAGACATTGGCTCCAGCATTGATAAATACCTCAGTTTGTAAATGGTCTTTCAAAACCAATAAAAATTATTGTCCTTTCTCAGCCCACTTACTGAGCCAAGTACATGATACTCTGTGAATCATTAGGTGAATTTCCCTTTCTTCTATAATAGATACAAATTTCCTGTTGGTTTTCACATTGCCTTATATTTTTATCTCTCTTTATTTTCAAAATGGTGATTAATCGACCTACAGCTTTTAATATTCAAAGCTGCATGACTTCTTCTCATTATGCAATCAGTAAAATTAATGAACGACAGCTCTGCACCACCAGGAGGCCTAGCTGAATAGCAGAGGGACTATAGAAACAGGTTATTTGTGGGTCACTGCCAGAATAGATTTAATTTTATAGTACAGAATATTTCTCCTAATATAGAAAAATGTTTAGTGAATATTCTTATGTTAATGAAAACTGTTAAGTTTATGCTACTTCATATTTGGCATCATTTCAAAATGTCACTACTGCACTTTGTTAATTTACTTTTGATTCATTTCAGCATGTAACAACAAGAAGAAAGAAATTAAGGGAACTTGAAATCTTGAAGAGTGAACCTGATGGCTCTGTATAGTGGCAGATGAATTTGTATTAAGCTATGGATCTACGATATTCCATGAAAATTCTTAGATTTTTCTCCTGTGAGTATTGCAGCAAACCTTAAATCAAGATATACAGTTCACACCTTTTTAGTTGAATCTGGGCCTGATTCTTAGATGGATGGAACTGATCATTTCCCTCAGCATTTCTGTATAGCACCTTCAAGTTGAGTTTCACGGTTAGTAAAAAATGAATGTGAATGGCACTCACACACTCACACACATGGTTCTAAATGCGCTATGCTAGACACATAAAGCAGAAATTCTGTATTGAGCACAGCTGAAATTAACCTTATGTGGTATCATCATTATTTTGCCTTCTGCCATATGACAGAAGGTAACAGTCTGTTCCCATGTGCTGGAGTCATTACTCACCACAGATGTACATAAATGAAGGGTGATGTTATACAGGATGCCAGCTCCAGAAGAAAGCCAAATTGATCATCAGATTTATCAGAGTGCGTGGTGTCACTGAGTTTGCTACTCTAAAAGTGGGTTAGATGAACATAGTTTCTGGCAATAAAACAGTATAATGGGAGCATCAGAAATGTCTTGTTTTAGAACACAGGGAATTTAGAATTTAGAATTCAGGTTACCTTCAGAATATTTTGGTATAACAAAAAGGCAGTCCAGAAAAATGAAGAGGAGGTACTTAGAATAGTCTAAAAAGAAAGGAGAAATCTCAAGGAATTGCTGAGAAATCACTTTTCTTTAAGTGCTCTCTGTGGCATTTAGCATATGAAAAACAAAAGAACACTATTATCCCTGGATCTCTGCCATCTTCCAAAGGAAAAACTAACAAAATAACAAAGTGGACCTTTCTTATGAGAAGAGAATCTACTTTCTCAGCACAGAAGCAGATGTCCTTGCTTGTGAAAAAGAATAAATTAGTGGCTATATAAAACTTTAAAGAAGACAAATCACTACTAGGAGATTTAGGATTATTTATGATGGAAGAGATTACCTTGAAATTTCATTTCATGAGAGGGACATGTGGAGCTGTTCTATGCTATAGCAGTGTATGGGTGATTTTAAGGAGCAGGGATAACAAGAATAGAAAGGGAAAAAGGAGATAATTATACAAAAAGTAAAAGAAAATAATCCTGCAGTCATGTGTTTTGTAGTAAGTAAAATGAGTTTTTAAATTTAGTTATGATTGAGAACCAAGCACAAGCAGATATTTGAATTCGAGTTATACTCAACTGTATCTTGAACAAGAACTAACATCAGAGGCTTTAGAAGACCTCTCATTCTGCTCTAATGCTGATCTTTTCCTTAGCAAATGAAGTATCAATAAGCAGAATCAAGGAACTCTAATGGCTTTTATTTTGAAAGTTCCTTTTCACACAAAACAATAAATATATATTTTAATATTACATATTCTCTTAAGACTTACTAATCATTTACATAAAGGCTTCAGTCTTAAAAAATTGTTGTCAGATTTATAATTCCTTGTTTCCTTTAATTACCAAGGGATTAATTCCTTTCAAGATTGCACTCAGTGATGAAAATAAATTGAAGCTGTGATATTGGAGTCTGAGAAGTAATAAGTTTTGTCTTCTACTGCATTTTAGTAAACAGAACTAGATAAAATTTCCACTAGAGCTAACAGAATAATGTGTGTAGATTTTCCTTTATTCCTTTTTATTCTATTTTTAAAAATGTTTTGTCACTGAACTAAAAAATTTGAAAAATCTGTCAAGGTCAAGTCAAATCATAATTTGACAATGAAATTAATACATTTACTAGATTCAATTAAGCATTTAATATAATCTGAAATTGCAGATGAATTTTTCCAATTGTTTATACCTTCTAACAATTTATTTCTTTAAATTAGTTTTAAAACCAGAAAGAGCTACATTAAGATATCCCTTTTAAATTTTCCATTATGAAAAATATCATAAGAAGAATCCTGGACATTGATGATTGATGACCTTCTTTTATCTTTTCTTTACTGTAAGCTGCTGTAGAATTTGAACAGATAGTTTCTTCTCTCTTTGCAAACTAATCCTTCCGTGTGAGGGAAAAAAGAATTCTTGGATCTCCAATTTTATCCAGTTATAAAATTAGGTGATGCAAATTCAGCAGTCCTTATTTTGGGAAAGAGAATATCTTGATCTTCTTCTGTAGCTATTCCTTTGCTAGTTGATATAAAACACAAAAACAATCTGAGAAGATTGCAACACTGAACATACTCCTCCTGGAAAAGAGGATGGATTGTGCATCCTCCTGTTAAACCAGAAAAACTCATAGCCTGGAGGCACAACGTGCTTTTTGATATTTTGTAATCTGGTCATCTTCTCAAATAACTGATCTATAGCATCTCCTTTTGCTTCAGCTTCATTTTAAAGTAAGGCTGAGTTGGGCTTTGGGTTTTAAAGAGTGAGAGAGTATTAAGAGGGCTTTCTCCTTGACTCAGGGCTGCATAGGCTGCGTGGACAGGGGCAGTGTATCTCAACAGCCTCCTCTATGGCTGGCTCCAGCCACTGGGCTCCAGGCTAGTGGTTTCTTCCTCAGCCAAAGGATGTTTTAGATCCAGTCCTGGCACATGAACATTTTTTCAAAACTGGTGTTTGGAGAGCACTTGTTTATTGAATCTAAGTTCTTGTCTCCACTCATCCACTTTGCAGAGTGGCAGTCACTAACGAGGTACTAAATATTAAAGTTAGGAAAAAATACAGAAACGTTTGTTGCTCTCAATAAAAGACAAAATAATCCTTCTCATCTCTCCCATTCAGAAATGCTAGTGGTAGGGGAATAGTGGTTAGTGTAGGAATAGTGTTTTCTCCTGCCATTCTGCTTCCTTAGTAAGCTGGATGTAGAATCAGGATCATTTTGCTGTACATAAAATTGGAAAAATTTTCCTAACTTTCATGTGCNAAAAAAAAAAAAAAAGGCATTGTTCCTGGCCTTTCACTTATTTTTTAAAATATTTCTAGAAAAAGATGAAAAGACAGAATGTGCCCCAATTCAAAATTTCAGGAGTTGCTTAATTTTGCCACAGTTATAAAATGAAGAATTCCTTCTACAAAATCTTTCCTAGAGCCAAGCCAATTTCAAAAAAAAAAAAAAATTTATAGAGATGTTTTCACAATGAGAGGTTATAAACTAGTATAATTTAATTAAAAAGAGGGTGAGGAAAATACTGACATATTATAAATAAACTTTCCACCTCTAAGCACCCAGCCTCTTCACTGACCATAGACCAGACTTGTATTTCTATGTTTTGTGGCTTTTTCTTTCTCAGAAAGAAATGTACAGCAGAGGCCATTTTCTATCTTTCTATAACATATGCTTACTCTAACAGGTTTATATTATGTAACATACAAATATGTATGCAAGAAATGCCAGTGCAGCCTAGGAATGAGCTACATCATAGACAGGACTAGTTAGAAAATCACTGTAGAATAGAAATAGGCATAAAGGGTTGGATTACACAGGAATGCATTTACCTTAACTTCAATGTTTGAGGTCTTTGAAAGGTCCCAAAATTCAGATGATTTTTTGTCAAAGGTGCTTGTTTGCACATCCACACAACAGATGCCCAAACATAGATGCATAAATAGTCAGAATTTATTTAAGAACCTAGCTGATGGTGTTGAGGACAACAATCTAAGCTTCTAACTCCTGTCTGTTAGTCAAGAGAAGTAAAAAAGCAGTCAGAGGTAACTGAAGAGAACATCAGGCAATAATTATGGGTATGAGAATATCCAAGGAGTAGATTATTTGGGATCCGTACATTAGGTATTATTTATTAATGTTACACCATTACATTTTTGTAAACAAAGCAGACAATGTGTTTGAAATACAGAACACAGCTTGTAATGCATGACAAAGCTTAAAGTTAGTACAAATAAATTAAAATATTGCTGTCTTAAAAGAGCATGCAAAACAAACTGATTTCCAATAGTACTGTTGAGGTAGAAAGGAAGAATATGCTCCATTTAAAATGCAAAAGCTGAAGTTCTCAGGAGATGTCATGTTGTACCAGGTTGGTGCAGATAAGTGCATTATGCAGGTTATAATGGGCAGAGCAGGTAGGTTTTTACTTGTGACAGGTCTTTAGGCCTCTGGGGAGATGTCCAGTGATAGACTGTTAACAAAATGTCATCTGACGGAAGACAGAAATGCTCCTTGCCTGTCAAACCTGATGTGCTTCTCCTACTTGAGACATTCAGAAAACTATGCAAAAGAAAAGAAGGCAAAAGCAGAGGAACAATAAGAGAAATCAAGATAATAATCTTGTTAAAAATGTGGAAAGAAGACAGTGCAGGAGATTTTGCTTATATTCATGCATGGAAAGGTTCAGCTATAACTTGTTAAAATCTGATTATCAAAAGAGACAACATATCCCACTATACATGACTGGCAGAAAACAAGGAGGTCTGACAGTTGATCTAGTCAGTATTTTTATTTCTTGTTCCTGAACATTTAAGTACTCATGGCATGGAAAGAAATGTGCAGACCTATCTTGAAAGGTATTTTTTGCTAAAATGGACTTCCAAAGGGTGTTCAGCTATTCTGAATTGTGAAATATGTGAAAGCAGCAGGTTATTATGACACCATGCTGAGTGAAGAGGTCAGTGTCACAAAATCAATGACAATAGATTACTGCTAGTAAAAACAGAAATCTTTGCCAGAGATAACACATTTGAAACATCTGTGGACACTAAGCTATTTTTTTAGCCCCCTGAGTGTTTGGTCTTGTTAATGCAGTAATCAACATCAAAATGCATGCAATTTACCAGTGGACCACTTGGTGAATATCTATCTTAAGATCTCTTAAGAGCTTTTGTTCACTAACAGACATAAGTTTGGTATATTGTTTTAAAAGAATAAAGGACTTCAGGGCCAAATACAATCTGTCTGCACAATGTTATTTGCTTGCCAGAGTGCTTTCCTGACCGCCTTTCAGCAGGGCTATTTTCTTAGAAAATTTATATTTTTATTTCTGTGAGAAATCTACAATGCTTAACCCTCTTTCTGTCAGAGGAGACAGCAGAGTATTTTGAGCAGGGGTCATTCAGCTTGTCAGTGCAATAAGGAACTCCTAGTGATGTGAAACTATGCAAGCTGAAATTTAATAGACTAAGAAAGGTACAATACAAACCCAAACTCATATAAGCTAGGACAGATTCTATAAGACTTTCAGTAATGGTAATGATGGGGTTGCAACCTCCATATGAGGAAATTCTGGAACTACTCAATGCAGGAAACTGAACTGAAAAAGAGAAATAAGCAGGGAGTTTTAGAAGAAAAATCCTCTAACCCCTTTCCATTTCCTTATCCTTCCACTTCTGAATGGTGGAGAAAGTAGGCTTGATGTGTCTGGTCTACCTTAGTTAAGCCATTTAATAGTAAATTGAATTTTCTGTTATGATATGTATTCTGATTTTTTTAGCCTCTTTTTGAGGCTGCTTCTCTCATAATGCAGTGCAACGCCTCCATTATCATAAAGAAAGGTGCATATATAACAAAGCTAGTCTCATAAGGAACTTACTCTAAGAGAAAAATGGTTAATTCCGGTTTCCATAAATCTCATATATTTTAAAAAGCAGCTCTGAATTGAACTGACTTCAATTGAGTGTGCTTTGTTTTGGTTTTGTTTTGTTTTGTTTTGTTTTGTTTTAACAAAGAAAAGAGAAGCAGCTATTTAAAAATACTTTATGTTTACAAAGTTTAAAATATAGATTTCATTGTTTTGATTTTGTTAAAATAAATTGATACTAGATCAGCAAAGTAGAACTTGAACTTAATTACAATATAAATCACATTTTTGATATTGATGGGTAATATAGCAATAGAATTAGAATTTCTTAGACTCTGCTCATCTCTTTTGGAACTTTGACAGTACACCCACTACATAAATATGCACATGGGTTCAAACACTGACAAGGATGATTATTTTCATAGGGTGGCCCTGGACAGTGGTTTTACATTTCATAGAATTAATTCTTTCCTTTTTGAAGAGTTAATTTGTGGACATTCCGTATTGTTTGGGATAATATTACCAGGATCTTGGTACCTCAGTTTTCTGGTTTTGAAATGTGTGTGTTGGATGGAAAGACTTTCTCAAACCAGAGACTATTAAATTCCAGAAATTATGGTTTCCTAGTTTTCACTCTGTCTGAGCTTTGTTGTTCATGATGACAGTTAATATTTCAGTGTCCATTATATGCTCTTTATTGATTAGTGAAAATCTCTCTGTTAAAAGACATTCCTTGTGTAAATCCATCTGACATAAGATTTTCTCAGATATTTCCATGAATTAATATAATCCTATTTTTCATAAAAAGTGAAAAATAACTTTGGACTGCAGTTCAGTTTTTAGTGTTGATGCATGCTTTCCTACCTCCAGGCCAGCTATAATAATAGCCAAGCAGAGGTTTTGACTTTGGCTCAATTTTAGTGTGCATTATCAAGACCATTATAGGGAGGTTGTTTCCCTTTCTGCCATCAAGAACCTAAGCAACAATATAACCAATGACTAATGCAAGAGGACAATTACTGGTTTCATCAGCTGTCAATTGAAGCCATATGGTCCAGACACCAGAGAGGTACTAAGTGATGCACTACTAATTCAGATGCAGATGAAACCTCTTTTATGGTATAACCTTCAGGCAAGGAAATTATACTTGTTTTACAATTAATCAACACATTCATTTGTGTGGGGGAAAATGACTTTTCTGTGGTAAACATTAATATGCCAAGTTTTTCACTCTTGATAATAAACTAATGCTAAAATAAGTCTCTTTTACTTTTTGGTATCAGAGAATCTGAGGGTTTAGTCTTGGCAATTAATTAAGGAAGAAAAATATGAACAAATGTGAGTCAGGTTAGACATTTTTCACCTGCCTTTGAAGACAAGAAGACTCAGAGTAGTTTGAATGTTTTAATATTCTTTGTGCCTGGCAATAAAGTCCTTGATAGTTAGTCAGAGTAATAAAGATACATATTGCCATGAAGATTATTAATTGCAAACCAATAACTACTGTAGAGAAAAGGGAACCAGTAGTTAAGGACAGAGTTCTCATTGGCATAAGCAGTACAGGAGGAATTTTTTTCATTTACTCTTTTAATTGAAAATGGTACTTATAACAGCAAACCCAACTTTATCCCAACTACTTTTGTATTTTCTATTGGAAGATTTGAAGTGCAGAGCTTCAATGCAGTTTTTTAATGCAATGGTAAAGAATTGTATGTAGGTCCATGTTTTATTCTATTTGCTTTTTCCTTGTGTATTTTCATATGTCAGAGGCTATACACTGTCACATAGCTGGTGTGTGGGTAAGGTAAAACAGGATAAAGATCTCTTTCTGTAACAACCATATCCAAAGGGGAGCCTCAGCCTTCCAGAGGGGGTGCAAAGAAAAGCCTTTCTTCTGCATTTAATAGAGTAACAGCAACATTTTTTTTTCCAACTGGCTCTTTCTGGCACTCCTACCCCACTTCTTTCCTCCTTGAAGCTTCCCATGCAGCTGATCATTTTTATTTTGACTAAAGCTTCCTATCACCTTCTCTGTGAAAAATGGAAAAAATAAATCCTCTATCATAAGGCAGAATATTTCTTTACCTCTCTCTGGATGGAAAGCTGACCAGGAAACCTGTGTTGTTCTGTACTTGTTGATTACTTATCAATCTTCTCCTTAATTACCAGGCTGAATCTGTAGTGCAGCCACATTACTGATGGCTTGAAAGCTTATTCTACTGATAAATGAGTCTGTGGGGAAGGTAGTGTGAGTTCTGAGCCTGGGAAAGTCTTTGAGTGTGTTTGGGGAAGTTATGAGAAGGCAAATTAGTGAACAGAAAAGCTGAGGACCTTAATGTAACTTTAATGTATTTCATAGTTTGTGTGCATAAATGACTGGGCATCTTTTTTTTTTTTTTTTTTTTTTTTTTTGTGTAGTGAATGCATAATTGTGAGCTTGGCATTTGAATCATTTTCCCCTTAAGGAAGCCCTAAAGGTTAAAAGCTTGAGGGGGCTGGAAAATGTTTTTATTCTCTCTGATCTATTACTTAATGGTGTTTAAAGTGATACCACCCCACCCATATTAAACATCACGAGAACAAAATTTAGTGTGGTTTTGAGTTTGGGACTTTTTTTTTAACATATACTCAGGAGATGCAAATAAGAAAAGGAAAAAAAAAAACCCAACTTTGATGCTGTCAATATAAATGTATTTTGCTTTAGGGATAAATTTTTACACCTTGAAAAAACAGTCTCATCAAGGTATTTGGAAAAATAAAACAATTAAATTCAATGTCGACTTCATTAGTCAAAGTGATTTCTGAAGTATGAGGTGGTCCAAATTAATCTCTGATATAAATCTACTGAGTTTAAGAAGGAGAATGAAACAGTAAAAAAAGAAAAGGAAAGCAAATGGTAAAATCAGCATATATTTTCATACTCCAACTCACTGTTGATTAATTTCTTAGTCCAAATTAATAAAACTGGAAATACAGGGAAAAATGCTAGATTGACTGCAAATTGTTCTGATTACTATCAAAAACAAATCTATAGTAAATACATATATTGATCATCCAAGGGATTTAAAAATAGGGACAGCAAGAGAAAGTCTCAAACTTTTGTCAGGGGACATGTCTTTCTATCGTGAAAACTGGTTTTGCATGGGTATACTTTTTAAAAAAGTGATGCATTCACTGGAAGTGTAATTCCTCATTTGTGGGATGGTAGAAATAAAATTCCCATTTCATAAACACTTGTGGAAGCGAAACCCCCAAAATTTACTTGTGCCAATGCAAACATCAAAACTGCTGATACATATTCTAGTGCAAACTTCTAGCTGTTGGCTTAACTTTGTCATAGATTTAGGAACTGAATCAGTCCTTAATGATCTCTGGACAAGTTCTCTTTTTGAGTTACTGTTCAGAGTTAGAGCTCTCACTTCTATTGTACTGGTCTCATTGACAACAAGACAGACCTAATGAGAAGTGTTTTGCTTACATGACTGCAAAAGGACTTCCTATGACCGAAATTTCAGTGTGTGTCTGACTCTGCAACTAACTTCAGGCATGGAAACAATCCATATACTCTGGAAATATCTCATTATCTTAGTCTAGTCGGACATGTTCCACTCTCTCACTTCAACCAGCTTTTGGAATGGAGTTCAAACCCATGTAAGTGAGGTGGTTCTGCACTACTGAAATAGGGCAGTCAGGCTTACAGCAGTTTCAGCATTAGTTGGAACTTCAGTGCTTATTCAACTTTAAACCAGAAGAAACCTTCAACTTCACTTGTTACCTGTTGACACACACATTAAAAGAAGAGTGGCATCTTGTAGCACCTCCTCTGGCTGAATTAATCACTCTGCCATTAAAAACTGGAAATTATGTTACTGTACAACATACCTAATTCCTTTTTTCTCCTGAAAATTACAGTGCTTCTAAAGATGAATCAATGATGAAACCAGCAGAACAAGCCCAAATTTACTAAAAAATACCCACGTGTGATAGATAGACACAGCCTAGCTCCTCCAGCGTATTTGAGATCAACTGAAGTCTTGTTATGTTGTGCTTATAAAAACATCCTTTCCCCTTCCCC
>WEIU01006240.1:11276-22496 GCA_013389925.1 Aegithalos caudatus | reverse complement strand
GGATCTAATCTTTAGACAACAGAGCTGTCTTGACCCAAGATTGAAGACGAAGGAAATAACCTTTGGGCAGAACAAATGCATATCCATATCTTTTTGATGACTTGCCGGAACAGGGAGTAGTGGATATGTTAGATGATTCTGTGTGGTCTCTGGTGACCTGTTTTATTTGAACACAATCATACCCTTCTTACATCCCAGGGAGCTTAAAAAATGTCAGCAGTCCTGGAGGGAACATCACATGATGTGATCTGAGGCAGCTGTAGTTGTAAATGGGGTCAGCTCTGTTCCTGCATGTTAATCTCTTCCCGATAGTCTGTCAAAACTGAAGAATGACAAAAGGCTGGAAGAAGTGAATGGTAGTTCACAGACAAAAAAAATAATCCCCTATACCCCAATAGGACTCCACTCCTCCAGGGCTGATGGCAGTGTATGAGCAGGGGAAGGGAAAGCCTGCTGCTGCAGGAAGGCTTGAAGACAGCAGTATTGAAGACCTTTTTAGAAGTAGTAAATCTTCATAATAGCAAGTGCCTGAAGCTGCATAGGCTATTAAGACCTCACAAGTCACAAATCGTGCTGTGTACTGGCCACTTTCCAAAGGTGTATGGAAAAGATGGAGGTACAAATTTGTTACTGTAAGAGCTCTGCTTGCATATCCACTCGCTCAATTAGCATGGAAATCCTCAGAGAACCAAGGCACAGAACTCAATTTCAGGTTCCTTAACCTTTGTCAGAGTGTTTCTTGGAGTTGTTTCAGCATGGGATTCTTTGTTAAAACTCCATCCCATTTAGCTGATGAGCCTGAAACACAGTGCACCTAGAAAACCAAAATAAATTCTAAAAGCTATGGACAGTGCAGGTCAAAGTATTTTTTAAAAAGAAGATATTTTTCTCTCATCCATGTGCACAAATAAAGAAAATGGCAAAGTGCAGGAACACAGAGGGGCAAGTATAGAATGTAATCACTGATAAATAGCAACCATCTTTATCTCTTCTGAGAGATCAGGCACTTTCACCTGACACAGATAAAACTTCTGCTTATGAGGCAGCAAAACTTATGCCACCAGTGTTGCAATAGTGCTGTATTATAGGTAAAGTTGCTGTATTCATAGCCTGTATTACAGGCAGGACAGGACTCAGACAAACCTTTGGCAGCTCCAAAAGTTTTGGAAAAAAAATTGCCCCAGGTTCTTCCAAGTCCTTAGAGAGTAGAAGGTAATTTTTACTGCATATCTCAGATGAAATTTCTTGAAATAAAATGTAGTGCAACATGGCATTGCTACTATAAGAGTAGTTACAGCTTTGAAAATAGGGTTCAATGGTTCATGATGCTGAATAATTCAATTTTTTGCAGACAGTGACTATTGGCACTCTGAAGCATGAACTTAGAAATCACTTGAATCAGACATTTAATTCAAACAACAGGAACCAGGGTTGTTGTCTTTGTTAGAACTGATAAAATAAGGTTGGGCAAAACACCTTAATGGGGCTAATCCTCAGAACTCTTGCCCCATTCCTCTAGAGGATTATTTGGTCCATGGCTTTAATGAGATAATCATAATTGTTCGAGTTGCTTTGTTGGGGTGATATTCAGCCTAAATGGTCTTTCAATTCCAATTATAGATATTAATATGGTAGTTAAAGGTCAGAAAGTGCTTCAGGCTACTGCTTTGTCTATCTTATACAGTACCAACTAAAAAATTGCTCTGCCAGTTCCAATGAGAGGTGTTCAGACAATGGCTAAAGGTCAGGAGAAACGCTTCCGCAGAATGAATTGAGGCAGAAAGACAAGCAGCTATAAATAACACTTGGTAATGTTTATATCCATTTAGTTTAGGAGATACAACTGCTTAACTGGAACACTTTGAATCAGGTTAATTCGTCTTAAATAAAGAATCTTTACTCAGATTTAAGGGGATCAGATTATCTTTCTCTCCTCTGAATTACTAGTTCCATGCAACTGGAGGTTCCTCCATATAATTCTCCAACTCCTTCTATCATTCATTGCATAAGCAAATCCTTATGTTGCTACATGCAAAAAAAGACAATCGACAGTTCTATATTTTGGTTTTTAATATTTGAAGTCTTTGAAAATTGAATATAAAATAGGAAATATATCACAGATAGAGCTGTTTACTTTTTTTTTTAAGTACCTTCATATTTGAAATGACAGCTCTTTTCAGTTCAATTACACTTAGGCTGGAGTAGTGACTGGATAGTGCCCTCACACAGGTCTCATTAGCTGAAATCACATTTTCTTTTTTCAGAGCCCAAAAAATAGGAATGTGGGTGCTTCTTTTCATAGTTGATCATATCTGTCAAGTGTGATGTGATTGGTACATCTGGTGACACTTTTACTATGCAATTCTGCTTCAACCTGGGTTTGAGTTGCAGTATTGTGAAGTCACTTGGTACCACAGTCTGGTGCACAGTCTTTGCACCATGGAGGAATTTGTTTGCCAGACAAAAATTTTAGTTTACTGGCATCTTTCTGTTGCAGATACACAGAAGTAGTAAGAATATAATTCTCATTGGTCAAGTGCTGAGTAGTCCTTACTGCTTACAGTGCATACCGTTAAAATGTGTATTCCCCATCTCTCCTTGTTAAACCAATCTGCCCTTGTCCTATTTTAAAACTTATACCAATTTTAGAAGTTGGAGGACAGTGCTAACAGCTCTGAGTGTATTGTGATATGAGGCCCAGGGGCAACAGTGCCATCATCCATGGATATCATACAGTTGAAATAGAAGTGACAGGATCTCCATGTCTGAGTTAGCAAAATGCTGATTAAACAATTCCAACTCCTTTATTCCTCTTGCAACTTCCCATTTCACAGCCAGTTAACTCCAGCGATTCACTGGCTATGGAGAGGATCTGTTCTCAAGTGCAAAGGATAACTTTTTAATATTCAGCCTTCTGTGCAACTTGTGGCTTTCAGAAGACAATATAGCACTTCTGCTGTGGGTGACACTAGAAACAAAGTCTTCCTGCTGCAAGGCAATTAAGCATAACTTGAAAGGCTTCATAAACTTTGGGTACTGATTTAGTAACCTGAGTTTCTACTGAGAGTGCCCAATAGAGGAGGCAGGAACACCCACAAAATGACCTCAAGATTCATTATAACTCTCTATAAAATGTGTGTTTTCTCAAACAGTGCAATTTTACAAAGTAGGAATAATTTTGACTGGAGTAAAGATATTGACATACAGTAGATCTATGCCTTCTACACTGTCTTAAATTATAACACATTACTCATTATCTGTCTCAGGTCTGGTACTTGCATTCTCAGGAGTTCTTCTTAATCAGCTCAAGGTGAAGAGGAAAAACAGAACTTCACTTCAAAATTGTATATATTTTTGAAATTTAAATCACTGCTTCATCCTTTTTCCTATGATTTTAAAACTGCTATCTACTCAATGATTCTTCTAATTGGAAATATGTTTATATATACACAGAACTAATTTCATGTAGGCATTTTCAGCATCATAAAGACATCCAGAAAATATTTTTCTTTGACAGTTTTCCCTTCTTGTGGATAGAAAGGCAGGTCTTTAGAGAACCGTAACAAAAGTACCTTTCTTTTTATGACCACAGATACAAAAGGATGAGGAAGACCTTACCACTGAGTCCTGAGGTTCAGAGTGCACCCCCCGGATCCCCTTATGGAGCTTAGATGTCTCTAGGTCTGGTCTTACTCTAAGACTTGGAAAACTGTTTATGTCTAATAGATTTACCTATACAAAGTTTATAATAATTGATATTGAGTAGCTACCTGGATTAGTAATGTTTCATTATTATTAATTCAGCATGTTGTCAGTCACTTACAAAGGATCTGTTCCAAGTAAGGGAGAGTTACCTGGTGCTCAATCTGTCTGCAGTTCAGGGAAGGCTCAAATTGGGCTCATCCTGGTGGTAAAATTTATAGACTGGAGTAGTTGTCTGCCAGTCAATAGTATAGACAAGATAGATGTCTTCATTTTAGCTCTGGTATCTTGTTCTGTATGTTGGTTATCTTGCATTCAGCTTGAAATTCACCACAGGACATGAGGATTTCTTCTATAGCATTTTGCTTTTTTTGGCTCTTTGGAGATTGGAATGTGTCTCTGAGAGCAATGAAGAGCATGGGATTTTGTGAAAGGTCTGAAAAATCAAGACTGTCAGAAAGGGAAAATTGAGGGAATCAGTCACAAGTGGAAAAGTGCAGCATAGCATTTAATCTCACGGGACATTGTTCATTGCACCAGTTGCATGCAGAATATTAACTGTCTGGAGAGCTTCCAGAAGGGAGGATCCCATTTCTCTGTCATGGGGTCAAAAGAAATTGTATTATACACATTTGAAAATGGAGAAACATAGCTAAAGAGACTTACTAATTGAACACCTGTCTTTTTGCTCCCTGTTTCTGAACTGTATTTGGCTAAACTTACACTTGCCTGACACATAGATGGAGTTCCCTCTACTTTTTATTATTCTTGTATTTTTTAGCTGGAAATATTGTCTCTCACATGAAAAGACTGTAGTAGGTTAAGTGCCTTTATATATACAACAGAAGTCTCTCCACAGACCTCAGTCTTAGTCATATATTTTAAAGAATACTGGAATAATGTCAGTGGGATTTAGAAACTGAGATTTAAGTGCAATCTTTCTGATTGCAAAAATCTCTCTCTGTTGGCAGTCAGTCATGGGACAAATGCCTCCTGTGCATTTAGAAAGGAATATTTCTGGATCTCTACTATTTCCATCTGTTCCATCTATTAGTTGAATATTTTCTTATAACTTCATACATGTAGTCCTTAAACAGAGCAATAAAATTACAGGCTTATTCTTGAAACCTATTAAGGCATTGTACTTATATGTGTATGCAGAGGTGGGTGACTACTGAGATGTCTCAGTAAATCAAAAGTACTTATGTTTCACATTCTTGTTCCATTGAGCTCATGTGGTATCTGTTTGAATAACACATTCACTGTGAGGAGAGATTTATTTGAGATGCCAAGGATGACAGTAAAGAGCCTCCCAGAGAAGTAATGTGTACATCTGAGCACCTGTGAAGTGTTTTACTTGTGTGGTAGCTACTGTCAAGGTGCAGGTGTCTCTTGCCCTCTGTACACAGTCTGAAAAAGAATAAAATAAGAGTCTTTAAATAATGGATATACTAATGCCCTCTTACTCAGAAGTCCAGCATGATACTTTTCTCCATTTCACATAGAATTGGCTTCTTTATCTAAGTGCTCCATAGAATTGCAATAGAAACTGTATTGTTTTGATGTAATCCTCGTAGACATGCTATCATTAGAAGAAGCATGTCAATGTGACACTAAAAATAGGAAAACATAAAACTACAATTTGCATTTGGAAATAACATAGTGAATTAGTTGTAGAATCAGGCAAATCTTTATTGTTTAAGACCATAGTAAAAAAAAAAAAATGAGCATCACAGTGCAAAAGAAAAATTACTGTGTAAAATTGCCTTGTAATCCTGGAAAGTAAGTAAAGTTTGCCTTTACCATTTGTTGAGATTCCATTTTGAAAGATCGGATGTTTTATGTTGCAATTTCTCCCTTGTAATTCCTACTTAGAATAAGATATAAACCATGTCAGTCTTTAAAAGCAAAACCAAAATACCCCTCTCCCTTTAATGTCTATGATTACATTCCTTTTAAAATTACTTTTTTTTCAGTGCTGTTGTCCATTTGCATATAGAAGACACAAAATTACGAGGTGAATATGAACTAATTGATTGTTCCCAAAATGCAAATGTCCTTGATTTGAAAGTCGTATGTGGCAGTTGCTCTGCTTTTAAAACTGCCTTGGCATATCAGCAAGAAGGTACAATCAGTCAAATAAGCTGAGTGCAACAGCTCCTCGTTAAATAGGACATTTTTCTCTTTGACATCCAAAGTTTGCTGTGCTGTGGAGTGGAAGTTTATGATAACAGTGCGTAACATGATGCTTAACCCAAAAGTTTAATACTTTTAAGTTGTGACGGTGATGAAAGATAGGTGTTCATGTGCCTCCTGCCTCACCCCCTCCTCCTTTGCATTGTCTCTGATGGGAAATATGATTAGCCCTGACATAAGTACTCCAGGTGGGAGCTATCCTAAGTTAAGATGTCCAAGTAGGAATTGGAAGAGAAGCCCTTTGGGATGACTGACTAATTAATATATTCCAGAGATGGGGGAGTTGTGATGATTACAATTGACTTTGGCAAACATTGGCCTACAAAAAGGGCATAAAATGCTGCTGGATACTGGGCCCCCAGGGGTAACTGGTCTCCCAAGATTGCAGGCAGCCTGCAGCTGGATCTGTGTGGCAGGGACACCTGCAAGGTAAGTCCATCCCAAAGACAGATAACACTTACTTTTGGACAGAGGAGTAAAATGGCTAAGATGCAGTCAACATATGGAGATAAACTCCTAAAGTAGCCTCACAGATGCTCCATTGCTTTAAAATTGTTCATTCTGTAAGGCCAAAGGCTTGCATGTTTCTTACTAAATCTGCTGGTATTATAACCTTTTAGACCTGTGTCCTGGTTTAGGACTACCCGCTTATGTTATATACTGCATTGGCAATATTTAGATACTGTATTAACAATAAATGTAACCATAATCATTTGCATAATCAGTGTCATATTTCTCATGCCCGACCAACAGTCTTCTGTCTACTATTCTGCTACTTGTATCATAGAAGTTTGCTTACTGTCTCCAAAGATGGTCCCAATGTGGGGTTTTGCTTGTTTGAAACTAGCACATAAACAGAGGATAGCGATCTTTGTAAGGTTTCTTTTGCACACCTTCTCTTTTGTTTTCAGCAGCCTGAATGCTGACTCAACTTGCTCAGAGGCTATTGGAAGGCAAACCTTGCTCAGTCTTATTGCCTTTCAGAGAAGTGTACCATGTAAACACAGGATTTAACTTTGTGCCTTTCCAGAGTCAATTTCAGAACTCCTTGACAGACCTTTTCCGTAGGGCAAAAGCTGATGGACAGTATCATAGAAATGGCAAGAAATTGATTTCACTTTTAGGGCAATCTAAGTAATTTGCTAAGGGAGAAACTTAAAAACAGAAGTGAAATTCTGTGTGATAGTTCAGCAGCTTTTAAAGTGATACATAACTTGGGAGTGTGCAAGATGGGATAATTTCTTACAGAAAAACAAAGATATGTCTTTGAAGATTGACAAACTTGCACGTATCTTGTCTGTCCATACAGGTTGGCAGTAGCAGCTCAAGAAGAACAGGTGGGAGTTTGTGTTTTATTGGAATTCATATAGTTTTGTTTTTTTTTTACAATGACAACTACGTGTCATTTCAAGTACCTGAGACATTCCAGTGATAGAAAATAACCTGCTAAATTTTACAATTTCTTTTAATGAATTTGGTGATAGTTTAAATTCAGTAAGTTGTTCCTTTCCCCTTTGGAAAATACAAGGATTCTTTTCAAATTGGAAAATACATCTGAAAAACATCTATCTTGTAGAAATTACATTCCTGCACACAACTAGGTGTTGTTCTGAAGCTCTCCATGCACAAATGGATATAAATGTATCTGTCAAAACAAAAGGTATTTAAATATGGGTTAGACTATTTATGTGACTAGGTGACCTAACATAATAAAAAGTGTCAAATAGAGGCTACACGATCTAATTCTACATGATCTAATGAACCAGTGGATGGCAGTCAGGACAGATGGGTTCTAGCTTTGGCTCTTTGGCTGACTTATCCTTGAGAAACTGAACTCAATTTCTGTCTTTTTTCTTCCCCCGTTCTGTCTATCCAGCCTATTTATTCTGTTTCACTAGGTATTACATATCTGAAAAACATTTGGCCCAATGGATATCCAGTCTTGACTGGGTCCTGTAGGTGATGCTCTAATGCCAATAATTGTTGCTGATATAACAGAGAAAGGACATTTTTTCACAGAAGTGTGTACTTTGTAGCTATAGTTCTGTGGATGCAGAAGGCAGTCTTTGAAAGCATGAATCATTTTTTTCTTCCCCAGCAGTGCCTTGTAAATCATAATGTATTTCACACTACAGTTCCAGTCCCCTGATTACTCTACCCTCTGAAGCACTGCATTCAGCATATCAATTTTAAAAAGCAAAGCAAAACTATGCAATAGAAAACTAACATATCAGCCAACTTTTTTACTTTTCCTCATGTGAAAACCAAGTTCTGGATTAACCGTATTGTTTAAAGCCAGATGGCCTTTCCATACGCTTTCACAGGTCTCAATGGGCTTCAATGCGGTTCTGCTGCACAGTAAAAGCAGGTTCAAAAAAATTAAAATTATGTATTGAAATGAGTTTCTTCTCATGACATACAAAACACATAGAATGCCATTAATCATAGAAAACATCACTTGTCCTTGCTACTTTTTAATATAGTCCTTTTCCTTTTATGAAAGTATATATTTAATTGTAACAGTTGTACTTCATTAAAATTCAAATGACAGTTGGTGAGCATCAGTAGTAGAAAGTCAAAAGTCAAAAGTTCTGCAAATGTACTCACCTGTTCAGCCTTAATTTTTCCCTCTTCTACATGTGATTTTATCCTGGTTTGTGATGAAAGCCTCACATTTTTTAAGTTACCACTTCTAAAACTGTATATGGGCAGAGGGTAAGTTATGATTCTGGTATCTGATCAAATTCAGAACACTAGTTTTTTCAATATGTTTGAAGAGTTTTCCACAAAAGGCCTTGAAGAAGGGAAAGAATGGCCCAGCAGTGCTTATGTTGGTGTATAAGAGAAAGGAATAATTTAGTCATGTGGAGCTCATGTAGTATAAATGCAAATTTTAGCAACTAAAAATATTAATTTTATCTATATCAAGATCAAATTGAGTTTAATTTTAAAAAGCATGAAACAAATCACACTTATTAACTTTTTCTCTTTGTAATTATTCTTATTATTAAATGTCAGGTATTAAATCTGACTCAATTCTATATATGGAGGAGTTAAACTTCTAAAAATGCAAACAAGTTTGAAAATATTTCTTGGTTTTGAAGAGGTTTTTTTTGTTTGTTTGTCTGTGGGATGTCAATTCAGACAATGAAATCTCAGGATTTTGACAGGTTTAGTTATAACTTGTGCTTGATTGGATATGAAGGACCTGCCATATTGCTCTTTCTGTAGAGGGTCTCACTCCTTCCCCCAAACAGAAAAAATATTTCTTTGTATTATACATGGTATAAATACAGTGACAGAGCACAGCAGGAACTGAAGAGGTTTTCATGAGGCAAAATGAGAAGGAAAAAAACAGGCTCAAGGATAAGGTAAATTAATTCTCCTGATGTTTGAATAATTATGGAAAACTCACTCTGACAGAAAGTTCACAACTTTAATATCGCACCATTACCTCACCATTTTGTCTTGGGGTTTCCCACATTCAGGAGCACAACAAACTGGTTTAATTAACTACAAGACAAACACAGGAAGACCATCAGATGTACCTACTTTTGTTACAGAAGCTTAAGCAATCCTGAATGTGCTGTCAACTTTGGGTGATTCCCTTCCACCACCCTCACTTCTCTGTTAGAAAAATCTTCTTGGCTAAGAATAGAGCTCACAAGAAAATGAAAGTACTTTGAACTCAAAAGGGAAAGAGAGAGCAAAAGAAATCAGAGCTGTAAATAAAACATACCCAGCAGTGAAAATGCATGGGCCATATGTGGTGCTGAATAGAATACCCCGCTGCAAATCTTTGCTATGTGTAAAGATCTTTTCTTTTTTTCCTCCAATCCTTTCACTATTTCTGCTAGAGGGGAAAGTCTCAGTGGCAGATGTTCAGCAGGAGCAATCCTAAGTGTCCATTTTTAAGTACAAATGAATTTTTTGTGCTTGGAGTCTTAGGTTCAAACTTTTGACATTGAAAAGCATAGAAACTTCAGGTTGTTTGTTGTTTTTTTTGTTGGTTTTCTTGTTGGTTTGTTTGTTTTGTTTTGTTTTGTTGTGGTTTTTTGTTTGTTTGTTTGTTTGTTTTTGTTTTTGTTTTTTTTTTTATCTGAGGGATTTTTTTGACACTGAACTGAAGAATAAATGCTAGTCTTTCTGGGACACCTTATTTCACAAGTGATTAAAGGGTAACAGGGTGTGGTTTTGTTTTACATGCTGATCTCATTTGACTGTGTGCATTTTACAGACCTCCAGTGTCTGAGCCATGGTCAGATCACAGTCTTAATTTATGTTCACAGCAACCTGTTTTGTAAAGGAGGAAGATAAAAGCTTAATGCTATTCCTGTGTCATAAAGGGGTAGTTACACCCAGGGATTAAAGGTTTAAGGAGGTATTAAGACTCCAAGCCAGAGGCAAAAAATTGAATCTTCAAAGACTTGTGTAGATATCTACACTCCTTTTGCCTGATATTTTGAGGTAGAACGGTAAACTTAATAATATTGAACTTTAAATAAATAAATAAATAAGTGAATTACAAAACTTCATGTTATACTAGGTAGCAGCCATTGGCTTAAAAGTCTGATAGGATATTAACCTTGTCAAAAGACTGCTTTTAATGAAACAGCAGGTGAGAAAATAAAAATTCCTCTATAAAAGAGGAAGACTTTTGGAGATATTCAGGAGAATTTCCTAAAAATCTAAGAAAAAGTAATCACTACTTCTGTCTTTCCTTTTCTCTGCAGGGAGAAATAACTGAATGGCTCTACCTTATGCATAGATGGAAAAGAAAAAAGGTGAAAAAATATGAAATAAAGATATCTCTCCTTATCTACAAGGGAAAGCATTCTAGGAAAGAGAGTTGGTGTTAATTTTATTGATTTATTTTGTTTTCCATGACATAATAAGAGGATTCTGGCATTACTTTACTTCAGTTTTAGTCCCTTTGAAAAATATTGCTATGTATATACCTAGAGCAGCAGTTTTAGATTGCAAGCATAAAATAATGAAGTTTTTTTAGGTGTGATCATGTTGAATGGCAGGACCAATACAGTTTTGAAATTGCTGAAAGGAATTCAGTGAATGTTCTCTTTGTGCTATGGAGACTTCTTTTTTTCAGGAGGGTATAATTTACAGAGTGAATATATAACCCTGGGTTAAGGCTGTTCCTTTGTGATGCACTGTTTAGAATATTTGACAAAAGCTTGGTGGAGAACATTTGACATCCTAGTTTTACATGAAAACATGACTTGTTATATGTAAAAACATGACTTAAGGAAGCAAAAACCTTTCTTGTCTGTGACATGACATGAGTGACAAGTATTCTAAGAATAA
>WEIU01006238.1:42591-78126 GCA_013389925.1 Aegithalos caudatus | reverse complement strand
AAAAGTCATACAGACAACTTTCTACATTCCACTACTCTAGAAGATATTTTTAGTAACAAAATACCTAATAACTTGAAATCCCACAGCCTATTGCCAGTGAAGCCTTGTGGTCTTGAAAGCTCTTCTGCCCAACAAAATTCTTGGTGCCCTTTAGAAAGCAACTCCAGGAAGAGCTATGGGGATCTTTATCAATCAGCAGGGTCTCTGAGAGATCAGAAATGACCATGGCTCTAAACACTCATCTCTTTTCAGTGATATGAAATCTAGCAAGGGGCTCCGAAGCAGAAAGTAAAAAACAGGAATTTTAATATTGGAGTAGAAATGTCTCAGAGTACCTTTGATTCCTCTCCCAAAACTGTGCAGAGTGGCACACTCCGGAAATTAAGTGACAAGAAGAGAAGAGTTACAGAGTAATTTTTCAAACAGAATCTGAAGGATAGCCCTCCCAAGAAAAAGACATTCTTTCATGCTAGATAGCATGGGAAATTAAGCTGAGCACTGCACAAAATCCATCCATTTGGTGTGTACTACCCAATCAGACTGTGGAGTTACTATCTGCCTTGCTGGAGTAGATTAAGAGCCTGCTAAGTGAAACACTAGCCTGATCAAGGTATCTGAATGCAGTATGTGCAGTATGTTTAAGTTCTTTAAGCACAGACTATATGTGGCATATAGTAGGTGTCTTAGTCACCTAAGGCCTCATGAGAGCTCTGCGCAATAAGTTCAAAACGGTGACTTCCATAAGTTAGACCTGTAGGCTCAAGCTACATAGGTATAAAGAAATTCTGACTTTGAAATTAGACATATATCACTGCCACTCTGTGACTGTATTGGAGCTGTAAAGAGAAAGATCAGAAAGATACAGAACAAGGATTTCTGGATGTCTGAAATTACTAAATGATGTAAGATTCTTCAGTTTGCAAATGAGACCACTGAAAGGACAAATTATAGAAGTGTGCAAAATGAACCATATAGCACAGAAAAGATAACTAAAGAAGGAATTTAAGGATGAATTTGATGAGCTACTAGCAACAATGTGTAACTTCCCTTAAAAACTTGTTATCTGAGTACTGGAAATTGACAAAATTGATGTCAGTTTTTGAGAATATTTTCATGGAAGATCCATGGTAATACTGGCCCCTAAGACTGTCCCAGGTGAAATAATAGGAATTTAAAAATGCATGATAGTAATGCACACATGAATAAAGACAACCAAGAAGAGTTAAAGTGACTGCTTGTAAGGATGCCTCATATGTCAGGAACATACTTGCATTCCTTGAAGCAGTCTTTAAAATCATATAGAGAAGGTTAACAATTTACTTGATCTGCTTGTTTGCCTGAACTTCTAAAGTGTTTTGATGAAGCCACTCTTAAAATACTTTTACAAAAAAATACCCCAAAAGCCATAAAACAGCAGTCATGACATTAGGCCATAAGAAGAGGGTTTTTTTTCATGGAAAAATAGNTAATTCCAGAAGTCCTTGAGCTCAAAATTATTATTTTAAGAATGCTGTGCAAATAATTAATAATGTTTGTCCATAATATATTTGCTACGTAGCCTTTGGTCCTCTGTTTATGGTGATTTTTATAGACACCACTGTGGGTTAGGTAGACCCACTGAACTGCTTCACTATGGCCGCTGTTCAGCCCTTTCATTCCTGTAGTAAAATATCATGGGCTTCAATAATCATGTACCCACTTTAAATAAAACTAAAGTGTCACTTTTCCACACAACATATAGTTCAATTAAATTGTGGGACTCACCAGTGATCTTGCAAAAGGTCCAAAGTATTTAGCTATAAACTAATGGAAGGCAGTCCATTGGTAACTAATTTTTCTCTCTGGTATTTTTGCTCTGATCCTGAACAGCAACCATTATATCCTAAGAGAAACCAGGAGTGAAATTTGGGAGAGATTTTCAAGGACACTTCCCAAAAAGTTCAAAATCTGGACAGTAATTGAACCATATCATAAAGATTAATTTTACAGAAGACAAAGACTGAATCATCCGAGTGAAAGAAGTATGTATGAGAAAAGAAGCTCAGCATGCAAGATGAACTAATTGAGAAGAAATGTAAACCAGGCCACTTCCATGTAACCCTCCTCCCAGGAGTTCAACTAGCTGTGATTCCAGATCTACTTTCAGTACAGCGCCGCTGTGCAAATGTTCTCAGTTTCCTTCTGAGAAAATTGCTAGGGCGTGAGATGGAGCTGTGAGAGTGTGCACAGGCTGGAAGCCTTGAGATAAGAAAGGTAAAGTTGCAGACATAAGTAATATTGTTGAGACAGGAAAAACTGGCACCTGAAGGATTAAAGGAATAACACTCACATGAAGAGACATAAAATCCTAATGAGAAAAAAGGAAGGGAAATCAGAAGCTAGCATCTCAGCACTACCACAGATCAGCCTGTTTTAGTAAGCTGCAGAGGCCAGCTCTCCCCTTACCTGAGTGATGACTATTTGCCCATTATTATGAGTGACTCATTTGGTGGGGGTTGATTTAATGCCTAGTTCATTAGTCCTACAATATATCATGTGTTACATGACAAATAACCTGCTTTGTGCTTTTAAGGCATTTATATCTTGCTTGAAGAATGTCTACGGTAAAAGTTCCCTAAAGAGAGTGAGTCCCACAGGGGGAGGGTTACATAAGTAATCCAGAATAACAGACAAGAATAATATGATTAGTCATATAGAAAAGCATTTATATTTCAAAACACATGTGCACAGGTGGGTTAGGGGACTACAGAACACACTGGACTTTTTTTTCAGCAGATGATATGTATTTCAGAAAAGTTCCTCATAACTACAGCATTGAATAAATTATATCTGAATCTGGATACAGGATCTGATCTCTCTAATGAACCAAGAAACTTGGGAGACAAAAGCAATAGTGTTGGGAAAGCCTAATCTAGGAAAAGGCATTCTGAATACTTACATTCCCAGGATAAGAAAATTAGAACAATGTTTCCCAGAAAGCACATCACAGAATGAAACAGATCTGGGAAAATTCTGAATTATCTAAATTAAAAATTAATTAGTGAAACAAAATCTAAATTTCAAAGTCTGACTTGTTGAAGAAGGACTGAAAATGCTGGTGGGAGCTTACAAGAAACACAAGCTAATAACTTTTTAAATTACTCTTCTGATTCAAATGCTTTTAGAAATTGCTGCTTGATTGCATTTGAAGAAATACATGCTGTATGTACATATGAAAGTTTGAAAGAAACTAGCATGTAAGTCAGAGATGACAGTACCTTGCCAGAATAATTTGAAATAAATTTTAGGAATCTGAATATTACATTTGTTTCTTAATGCCAGAGAGCTGTCCGGGGGACCAGAAAAGCTGAGGGAAGATGCCCTTTACCATCAGTGCCTCAGACACTCTCCCTCTATCATATGCTTGGTGCTCTCTTCAAAGTGGTTTTAAATGTGATTACCTAGATGATAAGAATTTACAAGAATAATAAAACTGTTGAAAATAAAGCAAGAACTGTTCTTTTTAGGAAGACCAGAAGTTTCAAAGTTCTGATCATTCCAGTATCCTATGAGACTAAAGGGTAAATAATGAAGGATAACTTTAATCATAGAATCATTTAAACTGGAAAAGACCTTTAAGTTCATTGAGTTCTACCATAAATATAATGCTGTCAGGTCCCACTAAACCATATCTCTAAGTGTCACACCTCCATGTCTTTGAACCGTCCCCTGGGATGGTGATTCAACCCTGGTGACTTCCCTGGGCAGCCTGTTCCAATGCTTGACAACTCTTTCCTTTCAGTGAAGAATTTTTTCCTAATATTCAATACAAGCCTTGAGGCCATTTCCTCTTATCCTATTGTTTTTCCCTTGGGAGAAGAGACTGACCTCCACCTTGCTACAGCCTCCTTTCAGGTAGGTGTAGAGTGAAAAGGTCTCCCCTGACCCTCCTTCTCTCCATGCTGAACAACCCCAGCTCCCTCAGCTACCCTTCATAGGATGTGTACTCCAGACCCTTTACCAACTTTGCTGCCCTTTCAGGACACACCCCAGTACCTCAATCTCCTTCTAGTGAGGGATCCAAACAGAAGATATCATCTCTAGCATCAAACCTGTTTCTACCACTCCAGGACACATGGCTGTTTTCTCAATGGCTAAGTGGAAAGAAGCACCAAATATGAACAAAGGGATTCCTTGAACCAAATTAGGTATGGCTTTTATTTCAAATTAGCTGGCCGAAACTGTTTAAAAAGCTGAAATTAAGAAGCTGTAATTTCTGTAGCCCTTGATATATTTTTCTTGCATATTAGATATAACTTTAATTTAAACTTCTTGTTCCATCTACAACTTAAGCATCAAGAGCCACCAAACTAAAGGGTATTCTGAATTCTTTTTGGGATCTGAATCTGTTTTTTCTCTTGTTTTTTAAGTGCCTGGATTTTGACCTACTCAAGTGAAGAGTCCTGTTCCTGAGTTAGTGATTTTGACCTTTATGCATTCTTTTATGAAAAACTTTCTGCAAGCAGCTTTTCTTTGCCATCAGCTGAAGAAGTGAGACCTTTGAAATCAATTTCAGACAGCAGGCCTGCTGGTCAGAGCTAAGTATCTCATTCTGACACACTGCACAATGCTTCAAACCAATTTCTTGTCCATTTCTGAAGACTCCCTTCAATTGAAAGAAAATAGTAATAGAAAATATCTTTCTAAGCTACAGATTTTCTCAGAACATAATATCATTATATTGACCTCCTATTGATTGGGGGGAAACAAATAGGGTAGGACTAAACCAATAATTCTTATAAAGTAAAACTGTTTTATTAACTCTGTTCTTGAACAACATAATTCAAACATATCAGGTGGAAAATATGTATCTCTCTCTATATATATCTATAGAAGTACTTAGACAACTATTAAACAGCTTCTTCTTGCAACTCATGACAAAAGGGGTTGTTTTTCCAAGAAGTACAGATCTTCATATTGAACATAATGTTAAGATTTAAAGTTAGAGGGACATAGGGGCTTGGTTTATACTAGTTTTCCATAAGTGTATTCCTGTTAACTTCAGTGCAAGCACTCCCCTTTTCATCAGTTTAAGCAAATTTGGAATCAAACCACCAACATTCAATGACATTTTAATGATCCACTTGGGGGAGCTAAAGGGTAATTTGTTTCCAAATGGATTGTGGCAAAATGGGATGCAAAATTACAGAAAACAATTAAAGGAGAATCTTATTTTTTCAACTCCGTGCTGATTGATGACCTATATTAGCTTCTGAGATAAAGGGTCCCCAGTTCTTATTAATATTCCAGCCATTTAGAGAAAAAGTTTTAACAAGCTTAGTAGCAGACATCTATAATGCATCAGTCATATCCTGACCTCAATTACATGCCTACAAGATACATTAAATAAGACAAAACACACGAGGCAGAGTTTGGCCCTTGCACTACATTTTTGTAGTAGTTAACTTCAACTGTGACAGCAAGAAAAGAAATGCTAACATTCAATGGTTTTGTCTTCCAAATAATAGTAAATAACTCCTTTTATGTTTTTCTTTCTTTTGTTTAGATGCTGGTTCTCAGCCTACACCTGCCTGTGCCTCATGCAACAGTTACTGTGTTGCAACAGGGCATTGCACCATAGTTATGTCCGTCATTTATCCAGCCTAGGACACAGTGGGAACTGTTTCCTAGTATACAACTATACCAGCTGCTTTATCTTATGCTTGTTTGACTATGGTTACTGGTAGCCCTTGGACTGTTCTAGGACTCAGGCACTAACCAGAGGCAGAGATGTTTCTCCTGTACCTGAAGGAAGAGCAGAGTCTTTGGTCTGTGAAGAATTAATAATATATGATATCAGGCTTCTGTCCATGTAGATGTTGCCCTAAAAGTTCATATAAACTGACATTACAGTTGATTTCAGAAGCCACAGCAAAGCTATAATCATCAATCTTTTACAAGAGAAAACAACTAACTTTCAGACACATAACTCACATGAAAATTCCACTGGCAGCGCTGTACTGTCAAATGTCTTCACTGTAACATTACAAACTTCACCATAACAGCAAAAACTTCCTCTCATTCCAAATTACCCTGAAGTGCAGTCCACATTAAAGTTTATGGTTGCGTGGGCATCTAATTGAACTGAGTCATGTAAATGAAGTTTCAAACAAAGGTGATTATTAAATAAAAAATTGTGTTATTTTCGAATAACTTACTGACTATAAGGTTTCCTCATTTTATGTCCAATTCAGCTGGAGCATGTAGAAAAAGTAAATTATAAGTATCTCAACGGGAAGTATTGTTTCTAGGCACTTTAAAAGCAAAGATGTGTGCTTTGTAGCTATAAACTCCCAAAATATATTTTTTAAATGTCTTTTAGCCTCCTGAAGACAAACACAATCATGCTGATTGAATACCATACTGTAGTAATCCTCCCGTTCTGAGGGGGCTGAAATCTGACCCTACTGTCCTTGTTATCTCCTCCATTGACCCAAACCCTAAGACTCCTCCTCTGAATACTTGATAAAACCCACGACCCTGGTCCTGGCCCTGGCCCCTTCTCTTTGGCTCTTGGGATCTCGGCCTCTCGGTCCTCGGCCGTCTCCTCTCTCTTCCTCCCCGACCTGGGGAGGGGGGGGTAAAAATAAAACCAGCATAAAAGGAGGCTCCTCTCATCTGTTCCCCTGCCGGTGGCTGTAAACCGCCCTGGTTGATCGTTACTGTTGCATCACGATGCAGCACCACGCTAAAGACAATGGCAAAGTAAATGGAAGCAATGGATACAGTCGACCCAGCTACAGGCATCATTAGCAGCACTTGATGACTGTATTTGTGGTGCAAATTGCTCCTTTTCATTCTCCTTGATGTACAAAGACAAGTATTACATAATGTATTTGGGAGGAACTACTGCTATAAATTAATCAACTTACATTAATTAATTCAATCTCCCATATTTTTTTCACAAGGTCCATCGATGTATAGCCATTAATTAGAAAGGATTTGGTATAGTCACCCAGTTCAATGGAATCCAGCCATTCAGCTACAGAGGAGGGGTTGTAACCATCGTGACCAATCTGCTTCATCTGAAAAACATGGATGAGCAAAAATTACTGGTGATACTCATTAAACACCTTTCAGAAGAAGAATAACATGTCATTTTCTTTGGTCAGTTATCTTAGTATCAGATCAACAGTCCTTTAATGGTTAGTGTAACATGAAACAATTTTGTGTTCAAGCAGTAATGGATCTTTTTCTTATTGCCTTTTACACCAGAGTATACCAAGACTGTAGGTGGAGTTCAATTCTTTTGAGACATCAGGGAAACCATAAGTGGGGGAAGACAAAAGGGTAAAAGACACATTAATATCCTTACTGCCCAAAAATGTCAGATTTTTACCTCAGATTTCATAGAATGGGAAGAAATTAGACTGAGAAATCATTCTTCTGGTATCATACTGCAATTGAAATATATGGTCTTGGTTGTATTATTCCTAATTTATCTTTTTCTACCAGGCTATTTTATAATATTGTTATAATATTATATATGTTATTTTATAATAGCTGAAGCTGCACTACCTTTTTCCATCCCCAGGGAAGGTTTAAAAAAATCTCTTTCCTCTACCTGCTCACATATTTCATGGTACTCCTGGGAATTTAACATGTTTTAGATCGCTCACTGTATGTTGTTACCTGAGACTGGACAACTGAATCAGATATTATTGGAATGGAATTGACAGAATAATGTACACAGAAGTGCACCACTTGCATGTATGTAAAAACATAGCCACCTAATGTCATAAATCTTATTTTCATAAAAAAACCTAAGAAATACCACTGGCATCTAATTTTTCTGAATTTTGTTAAGCTTCCAGGAAGTAAAAGCTGCAATTTCTCTTTCACAACTGCCTCTCGGTGACACAAGTGAAGACTTTCAAGATAGTCATTAAAGCCATTAAAGATAAAAACGTGTAAAGCCTCTATCTCTACAGTTTGTTATGCCACACTGTTATAATGAATTTTAAAGTAATCTACAATAGGGGCAAAAATAGAAGTAGAATGAGATTTTAAAAAATATGCAATAGCCTCAATTTTTCAACAGCATTCTGCATATATCATCTTTCTCTGAAGTGTAACTATTGCTAATTTGATAATACACTGAACTGGTTAAGAAGCTTTAGGGGGTTAGAAACCATGGGTTTTGCATAGCTTCTCCTGACTGTGCAGGAGTGACTGTGAATAGTAAAAGCCCAGTCACCCATTTTTGCCTACTAATATACGTTCCTACTTTATGAGAAACAATGGAAGTGTGACAGAAACAAAATGCTTTGAGCTTAAGTTTGAAGTTAGTGACAAAGTAATTTAAAAAGGAGAGAATTATGATCTGAATATCTTGCCTGAACTAATTTATTTCTCACAGTTTACTTGAAATATAATTTAAATTCAGAATAGAAAAAAAATTAAAGAGTGCATGTGAAAGCCACAGCAGTGTTTGTCAATCTGTCCATTCAAATGGAGAAAGCCAGAATGTCATGGTCTTGATCTGGGCTTCCTGCAGTGCCAGAGAGGAGTGATGCAGTCACACTGCAACATGAATATGAGAGTTTACTTGTAGTCTTCTGCTGCAGATGTTGGGTATAAAATATTAATTGCAATATTTAAATGATGTAATGAAATCATTATCTTAAATCATAAAAGAAAGACAAGAGAAATCACATAATTAGCAGTGGAAATCATAGCCTTTGAGGTCACTGTAACAAAGGAATCATACTGGAAAGAAAGAGCTCAGTTTTGTTGTTGAACTTGATATTCTGGGATTTACTTTCATCTGGGTTCAGGATGAAATTATTCTATTTCAAAAGTATGGCAATGTCCTCTTTCATTGTCATTCAGACTTACATTAAATACTAGATTGATAGTAGTCTGTCCAGCAGACTGCAAAATACTGGAGGATCCTGGAAGGTCTGGCTCCTAGGAAACTTATTTCAGCATCTGATTTTAAAAAGGGTATGCTTTAATAGCAGACACTTGAAAAGCAAGAACTCAATAAGCAGAAGAAGAAAAATCTAGTATAGAGAAGACATGAAGGCATACAGCCCCACAGAAAACACGAGTTTCAGAAAATACAAGGTATTTTTATTTCCTTTCTCTAACAAAGAAAACTGAAGCACCATGAAAACAATTTTCAACGTATCAAGATGGGACAAGTTACACAAATTATTTCTTGTGTTCATTACTATTTGATCATTACATTTAATAGATTTTGATTTAATTTTTTTTTTTGGCCACCTGATTTCAGAAAACCCATGCAGGGTGGTCTGTATTTTTGGTAACCCATCAGCCTCTATGAAAAATAAACACAACATGGTAAGTCTCTTAAATTCTCAATTCCCACTGGAATTGATATTCCTCTACTACAGCCAAGTGGCAAAGGGCTGCAGGGAAGTAAACACAGGTGAACAATGCAATAAACAAGAGGCTGAGAGCAACTGAAATGGATATGACAATTTCAGTCTTTGGATCTGGTGCCAATAGACAAAATTGTTATTGGGTCACTCAATAGCCTACATGAAAATACACTGGTCTGTAGTAGGACAGCAGCTGATACTGCAAGCATTTTCCCTCTCCCTGTCCCAGAGTTTTGTTTGCTTGTATTGAAGGCCACGCTGCAGGCAGTGCAGCTGCTTAGCCTTGGATCAGATCTGTGTGGGGAAGAGCAGTGAGAAGTCTGGCCAGGGGTTTAGCCAGACCCAGCTTTTGTAGGAGCTGCATGTGAGCTCAGGCCCATGTCCTCACACTTGCTTGAGCTATGATGTAGATATGTCTGTGCCTAGCTCACATTTGTTCATCCTCAACAACTGAATCACCCTCCAAGGTGACCTTGTCCTGTTTTGATCACAGTGAATATTCTGTGGATTTGCCCTGGGATGTGGCTGCTCACAGTAACTGCCACGGTCCCTGCCCTACTCACCTTGTCCCAGTGCTCTCTGCCCACTGTCCCCCTGAGCTCCCAGCCCACCTGTCCTGGCAGGACAGTAGCTATTATCACAAACAATCTCAGAACTAGAATATTTCCTATTGGTTTCAGCACAAAAGCAATATTTTGTTTTGTCATGAACTAAGAAACACTCTCTTATCTAAAACAGGCTTTCTAAAATGCATCCAAAATGGAAATTAATAAAATTTCAGTATCTGTCCTCTTGTATGGAAAGTATCTTTCTGTCTTTTAATAATACCAACTTTATTAACTGTCATTCATAGTTACCTGAATGTTTTCCTTTCAAATACTTACTGACAGACATATTGGTTATCTAGATGTGACAGTATCATTAATAGTATCTGCTTTTCATACAAAATGCTATTGAGTTTTTAAATAAAAACACTCTGAAATATCTGTCTGGAAGTGCTACCCTCTTATTTTGTCAGAGTTTGAGTTTAGTTGCATCTTACCTCAGCTTTCATTACCAGGTCATGGCTCTTAGACTGTATCTTTTCTTTTATACTGCACTATTATCTTGGACTCCTCTCACAGATCATTTAAACCCTGTAGGCTTCCTTGTTGATTGATATTTCTTGAAAGAAAAACTCCCTCCTACCTTTTGAGTGTATTTCCATGCATATTTCAATCATTTTGCACCAGCTGCAACACAGGCACCAGTGGTGTCAAACATCCAAGTAAGGTGCACACTGTTTGACTCAGATCAACGTAAAATCTCTGAGCTGCAAATCACGACAATTTCTCAAATATTAACTACTCATAAATAGGGGCACTATTGTTCTTCCACAGACACTACTACCAGTTCATTCAGTTGTTTAGAGAGAAATACCAATGATAGCTTTTTTACTGCAGAAGGTTTTCATGTGCCAACAAGGCTAGGCATTGAAGCCCAAAGGATTTAGAGAAAAAGAAATGTTTCAGAAAATATGATTTTAAAAAGTATGGAAGATACAAACCATATGAGATATCTCTCCTACATCCTCTTGATATATCATCAGTATCACCTCCTTTGAAATGAATAGAAAGCAGAAGCCAGAAAGAGCTGTTTCTCATAATAAAATAGCAATGTCAAGTAGTATCCTAATAGATTGAGAAATCCCTCACAAGAGACTGTCTGTACAATAGACTTGTAAAGAAGTTATCACTGCTGTGTTGATGGAGCACTTTACGTTGGGATAAAAGGTACTTGACTTTTTTGTCTCTGAAAGGTGGCCAAATAAACACAAACAGAGCTTCAAAGTAATCACATATGCACTAGAAACATCAAGGTAAATTCAGTAATATCGACTGTTAACAGTTTCCTCTGATCTTCAGAGAGAGATGGGGAATTAATACTATGTTTTCCAAAGGTAATATCACTAACCGGTGGAGCTTAGTGTGTGTATCAAAATCAAGCTTCTTATGTGCTGTAAAAGGAGGATAACATTACTTGATTTCACAGATTTTTTTTAATGATGGCTATGATTACTGTGAATATATGCTTGTGTTCATTTGGAAGAAAGATATTTTTAGCAAGCATTTAATGCTTTCTTTTATACTGGCGGCCCATTCAAGAGCTATAAATGGCATTTTTGAGAACTTACATGAAATTATCAACTACCTGGATAAGAAATTTTAGGTGGTTGTAATGGGGGATGTATCAGTTCTATTTTTTTTTTTTTTTGGTTTGTTTTTTTCTGTGGGTTTTTTTTTGTTTGTTTGTTTTTGTTTTGTTTTGTTTTGTTACCTGTCTTTGCCAGTTCTCTGTTATATATTACTATGTACTTTACAAATGTGGTCAGTTGGAGTCATGTTGTTGGAAAAAATCATTCCTCCTCTGGAGTGCTGAAAGAAAAGGCTCAGAAGAATGACACTTCTGAAGCCCAGAGAGCCTGGCTAGAACAGGGGCACCACATGGAGCTGGTGCCTGCAGTGCCTGGGCAGAAATTGAGCCTGCACTTGGGGCAGAGGGGCAGCTTTCACAGCGGATGGGCACAAATAGCAAAGGACCTGAGAAGACTTTGCATGTACTGCTGGTGAGAAAAGCACTGAGTGAAACAGGGTCTTCCTGCAGAGGCAAAGCAGGTGAGGAAGAACTGTATATAAACCTTTTAGGTTTCTATTCCATCTACCCTGCCACAAAATTTAAAAGTTAACTATTCAAACTTGTGTTCTATTAATGTTTGACTTTTATTTCCACTAACCTAAAGCCTTCTGTCTTCTTGTGGAGCTTGCTAGAAGAAGACAGTACAGGCACATTCACTTCGCAGCAGTGCATGATTCAGGATCTTGCCGCAATGGAAGGTCCAGAATACCCCTTGAATATAAGTTCAGTGTTTCCTACCTAAGATTGTCAGAATTGCATTAGGCATCCTTTCTATGTTTTTTTCAGTGGAATCTGTCTTCTTCCAAATTGAAAGGAAAATAGATGCACACCTGGGGGCTCTTTTTTTTTTTTTTTTTTTTTTTTTTTTTTTTTTTTTTTTTTTTTTTTTTTTTTTTTCTTTTTTTTTTCCCTGGAGAAATGTAAACAGTTCTACATCCAGAAGAATGAAGAAACCTCCTAGTTCTTAATCAGATACAATATGTGGGACAAGGGAACAACAGTTGTCATTCAGTGATAATGTATGCAACAGTTTGGACATATCCTTTGCATAAAATGGACTCTTAGTAAGATCTAAATCTGAAATTTGTGGACTAAGTGGCACTCTGATCTCATGAAAAAGTTTAAGTCAGCTCTTTCAGGTTCTCACCCTAGTCTGGTTACCAAGAAAAGGGAATAGCATTTCCTTTCATGTAGCGTATTTCCTTGACTTCTGACTATTCTCAGAGCAGGCAGTAGATATTGTGGAGCCAATCACAAATAAGAAAGTATAAAAGAAGCAGGAAGGTAAGTAAGACATCCTGCATGACAACGGTGGCAGGACCACCAGCATGCTACTGTTATCTACATGATACAGGTAAATGTCAGTGTGTCATGTCTAGAGTGGCTCTCTGGTAGGCTCAGGTAAGAAGAAAAATGTTTGTGATACTGCTTTCATCAGGCACTTTTGAAGCACATGCCTGGGGAGGACATTTGGTCTGCAGGATCAGTCTGAAGCTGGTCTGAAGTAAACACCTTGAACTATAGCCTGTGTGTATCTAATTGCTTCTACTGATTGTGCTGCATTAGTTAAATGACCTAGACTACCCATTTGTATTTCAGACTTGAAAAAATAATGTGTTGTATTGGATTCTAATGCTTTTTTCTGTCTGTACAGTTAAAGGTCTTGCAAGTGGTGCAGTGTGCATGTCAGTGTCCTCCTTTCAAACCAGGAAAGTAACTCCCAGAGGCATAAGAAGGAGGGAAAACAGCAGAGTAGAAAGCATGTCCTTTGAATCCCATTTTTCATCCTCACTTCCAGCATACCAGAAACAAGGAGTCACAGTCAGAAAGGGTCATCAACATTTTGCAGCATCTCCTAATTTGGAAAGTGTCTTAGGAAGGGAAGTGCTAAATGGGAGGTAATTAAACACCAGGACTGAAATTAGCTTGCTGAGCTATGGGGTGTCTAAGCCAATAGCAATATAGCAAAAGCAAACACATGTGATGTGATCTTTCTTTTTTACATACAGAGCATAGTTAAAGAGCACATGCACAGTCATTCTATTGCCTAAATGCCAGACTCACTGTGCTTGCATAAGAGTGTTACATATGAGTAATCAGTCCAGCACTTTTTGGAAGCAGGGCTTTATCACTCTTATAACACCACTCACAGACAGGATGTGCTCATAGCCTGCTCAAATCCTACTTCTTGTCTAGTTCTGCAAAGCACCCAAGAAAAGAGGCTGGCTGCCTGCACACCACTGCTATTCCCAAATCTGCTTTGTGCTGAGACCTCTCTGTGCAGGAAGGAACAAGCTGCTTTAAGAATAGCTCTGAAGCCTGGAGAAAGCTGCTCTCAGCTAACATCTTTCTTCCATCTGTCAAATGAGAGCATGAGTTCCCATTATATGCTGGGAGAAGGAGCCATACATTGAAGCATCCCACACAAAACCAATCCTTTTTCTTAGATAAATTCTGAGATAAGCTAGGATATTTGTCATGTGAAAAAAAAACCAAACCTTTTGAGGAACCCACTAAATCACTTGCACATAGATTTGGGATGCTGAAATAGCTGGCCAATGCTCCTTAGCTTTTCAGTGTAACTTAAATATGACTAAAATTTTATGCCATGAATGTTATTACTTTCTTAGTCAACTAAGCATATACTGCACACAATTCTTTTCTAGGTATTATTTTTTTTCTCAAGGTATTTGCAGCTTTGGTATCTTTTAATATGTTATCTCCACTTCTCAACATATCTGAACTTCCTTTCAATAAAGCATATAAAATCCTCCTCCAAACATTTATTGATTTCATTTTTTTCATACAAAATCTTAATGCAATATTAAATGCATATCTTAAATGCAATAATCTAAAATGCAATATTAAACTTTGCTATGAAATTTGTTTTAAGACTGATGTAATGCATAAAATACTTCAATTTCAAGAATTAATTTTGTAAATATATTTCTACCAGGCTGTCTTAACCTTATATTATTAGAATAAGCCATAAAATGCTCTAGTTGATATTAAGGTGAAACTTGAGTAACTTAAATTACATTGCTACAAGACAAGAATTAGAGCTACAAACTCTAATCCAACAAAAATAAAGAGTATTTTGAAAAGAAGCATTCTATCTCAAAGGCTTCAATCCTACCTATCTACCAGTGAATATACCATTTTCCCTCTTATGAAATGTTCTTCTCAAATACAGAATATAATAGGAAAAAATTTTGAGAAATCTAGGTAAACATACCCTTTAATACCTGTTAAACACCATATAAGGACTACTATAGATTAATTAATCTCTATTTGGCCAAAATGTGGGTATTTTTTCCTATTTAAAACAACTTCAATCTCCATAGAATGGTTCTGAATGAGGATATTGGTGTTCGACACCTAGAAATTCATCACTCTCTAGGAGGGCAGCAATTATGAGTAAAAAATTTTAGCTACTGAATACCTGTTGTATTTCCAGGCTACAGAGATGAACATGTATCAGAATAACAAAAAGAGCTTTTAAAAAAGGTATTTTAAAACCTTGGTGATAGATTTGTTCTTTGATTTTTACCCTCTAAACTTATTCAGTGCTGCCTGGGGCTCTAAGAAGTGTTGTTTGATAGGTGTTTTTTTAAGCACTTAACTTTCACCTCAAAATATGAGCTAAAAGTATCTCAAGACAGGAAACATTATTAGTAAAACCAGAAATAACATCATCAGCAATGTCATTAAGTAAAAAATGCATGGAGTCATCTGGATTTAAATTAAATGAGGAACAAAAAAGAGGTACATGTTCAAAACAAACAAATTAACAGAATTTTTATCTATTGAGATTCAAATTAGTGAGACTCCAATTATGGTTTGAGGTCTTAACATATTTAAATGGCATGCACAATTTTGAATCCAGGATGACAGAGCTGAACTTATCAACACAAAAATAGATATACAGCAATGTTTCATAGTTTGGTGCAGTGTTTCATGCCTTTAGCAAGCTGTTTTGAATACAACAAGTGTGTGTTACATTACATAAAGCTTCCCATGATTCTAATTTTTGTGCTCTATAACCTGCCTTCAAAAGAACTCAGTTTATACAGGAAATTATGTGTTTTTACTATATAAGCTCTCTTACATTGCTGAGTCATTTACGTGGAGAAACATGATGCACAGCTTCATCTTGCAACTGCCTTTGTTTTGGTGTAACATCCTAGCACAAAGACATATTAAAAATGTGGTGCTTAGCAACTGCCTTTTCAGCTCATCAGGGAAGATGATAAAAAAAATCTCACCATTATTCAGTACATGCTTCAAGCTATACTTTGTTAATTATTTTTGGTTCAGAATTCTTCTGAGTAACCGCACAACCATCCTGTTCTCAACCTGTTTCAAGAGTACCTCTAAGTCTCAATTCTGTCTCACATCAAGCAGATTTTAAAAGGACTGTAGTCATAGTTTTATAACAGAATCTGCTCTCAGCATTAGTAAACTCTCCAAAAGCAGACAATATTAGCAATGTTTTGTCCTAGGGTGATGTTATGTTATTTGTATCCCAAATCGTCTGTTGGGTTTGTGTCGGATACGGCCCTTTGTGCTTTTGGTGTTGGGTCTGGGAGCCAGGGAAAGAGAGACATGCACAGTTTTTATTTCCAGAAAACTCTCCTCCACCGGCTGGCCTTGAGAGTTGATCAGCAGCACACAGTGTGTGATGGAGAGTTTCTTTTTTTTCCTCTCTCCCTGGGGTAGTAGTTGTTAGTTAGTGTGTGTAGGTAGCTTAGAGGGGGAAAACCCTCCTGTTTTTTTCTTTATTTTTTTCTTCTTTTTTTTTTTTCTTTTTTTTTTTTTTTTCTTCTTTTTCCCTTTTTTGTTCCTTCCCTCGGAACTGTTAAAAATCTCTCTGGCCTGAGGACCCGGGGGAGCACCCTGGGGCTTGCGCTTGGAACCCACCCACCAAGATCTGCGCAGCAACGTTTCCCAGCGCCCGAGGGACTGAGACAGAGCAACCATCCACAGGAGGGACTTCTTTCCTAACTTTGTCATCTCTCCAGAGCAGCACGAAGTTCTTGTCATCGGGTACTGTTCAAGTTATTGTGCCGGGGAGTGTTCTGACCGTCTCATAATAAATAGGGTTCTTTCCACTACTCTCTGAGGAGCTTTTTCCCCAAACTGCTTGGGGGAGGGGAGGAGACAAAGGGTGGGGGGTGTGCCCTTAGGAGGTTTGCTCCCAGATTTACCCTAAACCTCCACGTTTTCATAAACACCAGCCACTGAGTGCAGATAGAACTAACATGATATATTAACAATCGATTCACTAATTTTAAAGATGTAAACAAGACTAATGAAAGCTGATCTCTCTAAGAAGCATGAAAAACAGAAGAAATATATCATCAGCTATGAGTTCAGCTGAAGATTACAGAATTTTTCTTTGAATCATAGTATTGCTGAAAAATTCATGAATTCATAGATAAACCTTTAATATCTTTTGTAATTCATCAAATGCTACTTTTAATACCCTACTCCTACCATTTATCTCATTTGTCTAATATGGTGTGTGGAAAATGATTATTTTTAACGATCTTTGGTGTTTCTGTGCTCAGACTCATATTATAGTATATATGGATCGACTAACACCTCCAGATACAGAAATTGCTTCACAACATCTGATTTTCTCATACAAAAGTAACCCTTGTGCTCTTTTACAAGTCATCCATCCAAGGAAGCCTTGATACATCAAGAAGCCTTTTCCAAACAAGATCTGTTTCATGATCTAAACTGAAAAATCCATTAATAATTCTTGTCATTCTCCAGTATTATGAAACTTCAAGTGGACTAACCTCTATTTGCCTTGATTATTACCACATTCACCAGAACACTCAGTGCACTTTATGCTTGATTTTATTCCTGCCTTAGAATTTTGCATGAAATATCAGCATCACATGTGACAGCCTTCTGAGCCTTACTGGTGTCCATTATTCATTGTTCATTCTCCTTATAGAATTTTCCAAATTAAAGTAGTAATTGACCATGCCAAGTCCACTATCTCATTAGGAATGATAGTAGAAGCCTCCAGTGATACCTTCTGGTATGCAGAATATTCTATCACTGATTTTAAAATCTAGAGTTTAGATTGGCTAGCACTAAAAATGATTGGGAAAATGGTTGCAAGTTTTTCTGTCTGCAGCTGAGAAGCAAAATTCATATACGAAGCAGAAAAATAAATATGCAACATGTAGGAAGTCTCTGTATTTCACCAAAAAAATGGCAGGTATTAGGAGAACAATCTTTCCTCCAATGCTTTTAGGAGTAGTTATAGAAGGAGACAAGTACTTCCAATGCAACTGCTGTGTTAAGACAGGCATTCTGAGATTCATGGACAGCCTTATTGACACATGGCAGTCTGTAAATAGGCTGAAAGGCCAAAAGTAATTCAAATATATTCTAAACAGTCATTATGTCAAATTACAGATTTTACTTTCCTTTGCTTTGTCAACTACATCTACACAAAGAGAGTCCAAAGCATCGACATTATTTTATTCCACATTTGCATATACACAAACCGTATCTACAAAACCAGTAGAGTTACATCTATCTCCATTCAAAAATGTGTTTTAAATAATGTGAATACCACACGGGTTAGTTCCCTCACTTGTGTAATAACATAAATTATACCTTTGGGAGAAGCTGGATTGCTTGGAGTATTCTCTGTCTGTGCCCAGAATTAAGGATTCCTATTTCCAAGAGATCCTGGTCCTCCATAACATTGCTTCCCTAAAAATGGAGAAAAAAAGTGGAATAAAAATGTTAAACTTAACAGATGCACTCAATAGCCTGAAAAAGGCCCTTCTGTCACATTTAAAAGAGAACACTTTGCTTAACTTATAGCATCAGGCAAGAATAATAAATTACTGATGATTGCATTCATTTTTATGATACCAAAATATGGAGGAAGGTGCTTGAACTGATGGACTATTGCTACACTGCTGGCAGCATTGCCGGTGGAGAAATTGTAGCTCTCACTCAAGCCAAATACCAGATGTGAATGGTCTTTCATTTGGAACCAAGGACATGACTACAAAATACAAAAAGAAATACTCCAGTTTTTCAATTCACCTCCCACTTCACCTAGCTATTTATGATGTACATTTTTCTCCAGACTGAAAAAAAAGACAAACAGAATAAGATAAGGAAAGTGGCTGAGGATAAAATTATTTAGTTCATTGATAGCAAAATGATGAAGAAAGGCACTGGTACCAACAAACTATGCAGTCCCCATCCCCCTAAATTTAACTGTACCAGTTCAATCCTAACTTTACTTGTCACTGCCTTTATCTTCCTGCTCATAGGCAGGTCAAAAAGTTCCAAACATTCAAATAGCTGAAAAAGACCATCTGTTCAAATAATACTCAAAATAATTGCCCAGAAAAGTTCATGAAATAAATCTCCACAATTCAAGCATCTCTTCTTAGGAATTACTAGCAGTAGGAGCTACACAAACAGGAGAATACAATTCTTAAATTCTGGGAGTCTGACACCACCTAGTAAGCTCAGCATTTGAAGGTCAATGATGTAAAGAGCTGGCAGTAACTACTGGAGGAATCATTGGAGGCATGATAGTGGCTCAAAAGGGGAACTGCAGACAGGGATCAAGTCAGGATTGCTGGTAAGCTTGTATTCTTTTTTGATCACATCATTTCAGAAAAAAAACCTCAGCTTTTAAAAAATATATTCTATTTTTAAAAAGCTTTTAACTATTACAGTTGAAAATAGAACCTGAAAAACCAGATGACCTGTCCTGATCTCTTAGCCCTGCTGGAGTCTCATGACACTAACTGGCTAGAAGCAAGAATTCTTACTTGCATTCATTTAATTTGATCACAAATGATCACTTTCTGTGAGCAAATCCATGAAAACTTAATCTCTACCTTTCCATTTGGCTTGCTGCTTCTGACTTAGCGCAGCTCTTAAGATGCGGCAAAATGAAAAGAAAATAGGCACATAGAACATGCTTAAATGCTTTGCTGAGTCAGGGCTTAATAAAGGATATGACTTCTGTCTGAATATAAAATCTCCTGTCCCAAAGCAGCATGGATTTCTTTCAAAAATCACCCTGGAATATGGAAGACTTGACTCTGTTCAGCTGCTAAATCTTCACTCTTTTCAGATGGACTGATTAGTTTACAGGTGTACCCCTGAGGACTCTCAAGTGCTACTCCACTGAGTACCCTGCAAAATCTAGGTGTCTTTTTAAGGGAATCGAGGAAACCTTGCAAAGCTATTGTATTTTAAATTATGTTTTACAGTGAGTGGTATGATTTAAGATTACAAGACTGCAAATCATACCTTGAAACAATCTGTGTGCAGCATTCAGAACAGGGCAGGCAGAAACCTGCTCTACAAGGAGAATCTGTGCAATGATGCCGGTTTAAGTAGATCGCCCAGTACAAGAGTGCATGCAGCATGGGCTGTGCAAACAGTGATAGTGGTTAGGTGGGGGTGATACCCCCTTTATCTCCCTGGTAAACACATAAAAATTATAATTTCCTCTTTCTGCCTTTCTCTTTTGAGTAACCCAAAGAGGCTGTAAACTTACAGGAAAAACTCTTGAAAAAAGTCATCCATTTTGGGCTGGATTCTCCCGCAGCTGGAAATAGCTACCATAAATGGATTTAAGAAAACTGAACCAACTGAAGATCCAGTCCAAAACAAATGCTACACATTTCCATTCATTTTAATAAATGCATCTATTTTGTTTGCAGCTACTACTTTCACTTCATTTAACTGTTTTTTAGATTTCACCTTCATTACTGCATGATGTTTACACAATCATGGTGTACTCATCACTGTTTACTGGTGCCAGTAACCTTGGCATACAGCTTCAAATATTGCAATGTTTAAAACTCAATTAAACTAACAGGCACAGGAAAAATATTTGCACATAACTGCTACATCACAGAGAAAGTATTATTTTATTAATCCTTTGCTATTGGTTTTTCCTTACATATTATTTAATGCATTTTTTAAAGTATGTCAAGGTTACAAAAGCAAATATTTAAAACTCAGGAAAGCCTGGCTCCTCGTTTCCAGTTTAATAAGGCAACAACCTTGTCTTTGAATGTGCTTGCATTTTAGAGCTTTGCTGTGTGAATGTTAAGTGTCAAGAGTAGCAGACACTCATCCCTCCTGTAAAACTGATTTTATTGTCTTCTGCCATGGAGCTAAAACAACTTTTCATCTTTCCACAAGAGCAAATCAGAAAAGTTTAGATACTCAGTATAATCCACTACTGCTTAGCGTAGAGTACATAGTACTGTAGTACATAGTACTAGAAAGTGGCTGTTTGGTGTGCAGAAATACTTGTGAAGAGAAAGAAACAACCTATCCCTCACAGTCCTACCTCCCTAGTATCTGCCCCCTTAATGCTATTCCCTGATTATTTTTTTTTAACCTGATTATTTCTCTATTCCTCAAGTCTTCTTCCACAGGTTCCTACATTGAGAGTGAAGAAATTTTTTTTTTGCAGCAGACTAGCTACAAAGGGAGAAATTCTCTCTCTGCTCTTAGCTTCCATCTATTATAAGCTGGGCCAAATGTAACCTCAATTAACTTTATAGAGATGACATGGTAAATGTAATTAAAAGGAATATGAATGCAAGACTGTCTTGTCACATTATTTCATCTTTAAAAATAGTTGAGCTACATTAGTTGAAATATTCACCAAAAACAAATTATCCTACTAGATATGTAACGATTTTGAGTCCAAAGATTTAACTTTTATATTCTTACGTGAAAAACAGGTTCTTATAACAGGAAATAAGAGACAGCAATCTCTACTGAGCTTATTATGCTTTCTGTAATGAAAACATAAGAAACTGTGATACTGTAGTTTCTTAAGTCTTTAGGAAAACTTAGTTGGAATGAAAACTTCTTGGAATTAAAGCCATAAAAACACATCAAAATTGCTTATAGAAGGACAGATTCAGATTTCACGCACTTCAACTTACGGTGTTTAAATTCCTGTCTTATTAATGCATAATAGTCTTATAAACTGAAAAGATCCTGCTACTAAAGTTCCAGTTAGGAAAGAGTGTATCTGAAACCCTCCACCCCATAGAAGTGTGGTTTTGCACAACTCCCAGAATCATAATCTTTTTCCCTGTAAGCACATATAGGAAGATAATCTCCTGAGCAAGAAGGCAGTAGTTTCACAAAACAGTTGGGCTCAAGAACAAAGGAAAAACTGCATGTGGGAGACTGGAAGCATACAAAAAATGACATAATTTAAAAAAAACCAGAAATACTGCCAAATTTTTAGCTAGTTCAGAACAAAATGGATAATGATACATTATGAGATTAAGATGTCACTGGCATTTTTGTTGTTGTTGTTGTTCAATACAAAATCACCTCTGGAATTCTCCACCTAAATAGTCTTTCCCCAAAATTCTGGATTAGACCTAAGTACCATATGCATTCTACTTCCTGCAGGAACAAAAGGACTCTGAAGATCTGTCCCTGAAGATAATAAAATACGATTGAAGAACATATTAGAATGGCAGGCATGACTGCATGTTTCACAATCTTCCTTTTGTACCTATGTGTTCCTTTGCATATTTTCTGTGCTGGAGAGCTAGCATGAAAAATTCTAATGTCTGGTTCTGTCACCTAAGTAAAATGGTACAGAAGCTTTAAAATCTCTAGATTTATCTGGAAATTCAACCACTGAAGTTGGAAGAGATGAGTTGTGTGGAAGAAAAAACTGACTGAAAAAAAAAGAGAACAAAATTACTTTGAATTTAAAGCTTTCTTTCTCCCCTGCAAAGGAAAAGACTTACATTAGAAATAGAAGATTTGGGGGACTTTTGGCTTTAGGCTGGCAGTGCCAACTTAACCAGTTCTTTTGGTGTTCATCTGTGCCAGCAGAGGAGGAAAAGTAGTCAATCTGGTACCTAAAGCTGTGTAAGAGCTGCTGCTCAACGGATTGTGTCAAAATCATTTGCTGTGCAGCCATTATTGAGACCAAGGTCAGCTAAGATATCAAGTGCTGCTGGATGCTAACTTCTGTTAGTATTTTGTGTTTCTGATGTATTGGAAACTGGTTTGACAATGAACAGGATTGGTGTGGGTAAGGGAAGGACAGCCTCTGATGTAAGTACAGGGCTGAGGGGGCAGCAGAAGTGCTTGCATCCCTCCCAGTGTGAAGGGAGCACCTTACACTCTCCTTTGCCTCCTTGTAGTAATTTCCTGCATCATAACATAATGAGGTCAGAAGAGACTCTGAGGTGCTGGTACAGATGGCATCCAGCACACAGCAGTGGGTAGGATCATGGTGTATGTGTATGACAGACAAGGTCTTGTGGATGTTTGAAGTGCCTTGCCCCTGTCTCTACCAAAATGTACTGCACTGAGCCTCACCCTGATGGACTGAGACCTGGCACTGTAGAAGCACAACTGAGGGATTTCAGTGGAGTTGGGCACCAGGCCTTATCCTTCGGATTACAGAGCTGCTGGAAATACGGCCTGGAACAGAAAAGAAAATCCGCTGGGTTATACACTTGGCTGGAGTATCCAGGAGTACCGTTATTCCTGTCACTCAGGTAAGAGAGGTGGGAGCAGGGCAGGAGCAGATGGGAATGTTCTTCCATTACACATGGTTGGAGACTGAAGTCAGAGAAAGAAAACTGAGATCAACAGCACCAAAGGGCTCTATTCTTTCTTACTTTCTGCCCTCCCAAATGCATAACTAGTGAGGACAGGGAAGGGAGCAGGTATCTGATACCAATGGGAATAAGGACTGTTACAAAGCACATCCTCAACAACTCACTTAAATAAGCCTCCTCAGTTGGAATTCCTTTGTTTCTCACCCACCTAACTCTAATATCCTTCTAAACTGTATCCTCTTGAAATACTGGGCATCTAAATTGTCCTCTGGCTGAGAACAAATTAAAGACATCTCACAATGTAATTAAGAACACTCTGAATAACCACAACTTTTCCTTTCATAATCTAAATCATATGCCAAAAGGGTTTTTCAACACAACACAGTTTTCCCACAAGATAAAAGAATTTATTTCTTAGGGACTTGCATGAAAGGACGAGAGAAATGTAGCTTTCAGTAATAAGCATTGCTTCTTATTAGTGCAAAAGTTTCAGGCAATGTGTCACATACTTAATTTCCAAACAAGAGCTGACAAATGACCAGAATTTAGCAAGCTTCATTATAAGTGAAAATGTTGCCTCACACTAGTATTTCCACTGTTAACATGAAAACAAGGTCTGTAAGAGTGATTACTGAGTTAAACACCCAACTCATACTTTCAGGTCAGAAAGATTTATCAGATTCCTTAAGATACTGTAGACATTTTTTCAACTAAAAACCTGACAAGTTTTTGTTGGAAAAATCCCCTGCAAAAGCATGGAATTTTGTCTTGGGAGAAAGAGATTGATTATAAAATATGTTAGGAAGAAAGGACCAAGCAGGTTGCAAAATAACAAATTGATAGTATTCTTCCAAAATTAATTTGCTGTGAAACTACTGATACTCATTCTCAATCCTCACCTTGCTCTCTTTCCAGTCTTTACATTTACAACTTCCCTAGCAATGAAAAAAGCCCACAGAACCAGAGGAAACTGAAAGCTTTCCATGTCAGTGTCATTTAGTCAGGAAGTAATAACAAACTACTACTGAAATGTTAACTAAAAAAAAGGCCATTTCACTCATAGATAAGGGTGGGGTGATAGCACTTCCATGTACAAATTTGCAACCTGCATAAAAAGTGGTGATGTGAGCAGGGCCAGATTAAAAAGGAGTCCCTACAGACCCAAGATCTGGATCACATTCAGCTCTTCCAGAAATTAACCTGACGCAACCAGTGCTATCAAAAGCTTTTCAAATGTTGACATTCAAATGATCACAGTCACAGACCTTTCACACAACAGGAATAGTTAATTAAAGTGTAGTGGTAATTAAACAACATGGATAGCTGGGACAAGGATCCTGGTAGGAAGAAATTCTGCTATTTTTATCCCTCTTCCTTGTAGCACTGGTTCATTACAACTAACACAATTGTCATATGTAAATTAGCTGCACAGATAAGGTGGCAATTGAGAAATTTTCCTCTGATGTCACATTTGGCCCACTTAATTACTAATGCTGTGGACCCAACTCTGTCTACCTATTTAGTCATAACAATTCAATAATATAAGTATTAATACTTACCTAAATTACATCTTAATGTCTTGAGTGTATATTGTGAAGATAATTTCACTTCATTTGAGTAATGAAAATTTCAGAGAGTCTTTATTGTACCATTATTCAGATTATGTGCTATAAATGCTGCTTAGCTTGGATGCTAAATTTCTCAAAGGACCCACTTTAAAAATCAATACCACTGTGAACTAATTAACAGACTTCTAAAGTCTCAGGAAAATATTCATTTTACCAATAAGTGTGGAAGGCTGTGGAGTGCAGGAAGGGGCAAAGATAATATTTTCAGACTTACCAAAAATGTTGAATACCTACTCTGCATGTAACAGGGACTTTTAACCAGCTAACACTTGTGGTATTGTAACAAATAAGAAGGTGATAATAAAATAACAAAATAACTTTTATAACAAAATTTGGTGGTGATTGTTGCCAGCCAACATGCCTTCACTAAAAGCAAATTGACCCTGACAAATTTGGTGGCCTTCTGCAATGGATTACAGCACTGGTGAATGAGGGAGGGACAGCTGATGTCCTCTGCCTGGATTGTGCAAAGTGTTTGACACTGTCCCACACAACATCCTTGTCTCTAAGATGAGGAGGCATGGACTTGACAGATGTGCCTCTCAGTGGGTAAAGAATTGGCTGGATGGTTGCATTCAAAGTGTTGTGGTCAATGGCTTGATGTTCAAGTGGAGAGCAGGGAGGAGTGGTGTCCTCAGGGATTGGTGCTAGGACTGGCACTGTTTAAGATGTTTGTCAGTACCAGGATTGAGTGCACCCTTGGCAAGTTTGTCAACAACACAGTCGACACTGAGGAACTGGATGCCATCCAGAGGGACCTTGACAGGCTTGCCAGATGGGCTCATCTGAACCTTATGAAGCTCAACAAGCCCAAGGGCAAAGCCCTGAACGTGGGTCAGGAAATCCCAAGCACAAATACAGGCTGGGCAGGGAATGGATTGAAAGCAGTCCTGAGGAGAAGGGTTTGATTGACATGACTAGGCAATGTGCACGAACAGCCCATAAACCAACCATATCCTGGGCTGAATCAAATTAATTGTGGCCATAAGGAGGTGATTCTGCCCTTCTATTTTGCTGTTGTGAGATCCCACCTGAAGTGTTGCATCCAGCTCTGTAGCCCTCAGCACAAAAACAACACGGACCTCTAGTCCAGAGGAGGGTCATGAATATGATCACAGTGTTGGAATACCTCTTCTATCAAAGTATGTTAAGGTTGTTCAGCCTGGAGAAGAACTATGTTATCTTTCAGGTCCCTTCCAACCCAAGCTATTTTATAATTCTGTAATTCTGTAATTCTGTGATTCTATGAAATGTAAAAACTCAATTTCCCTCTCAGAGTGTTCTACACAAGTATTTTCCTCCCCATATTTTTGTCAACCATAGTCATGTGTTTTAAAATGTGACCCACCCAAATCACCCCAGAGAGCACAAAATGCAGAGTCAAAGATACTAAAATTCTGGGCAGGATCCACATCTTAAAAAGAGGTTATTCCCAGAAGGGGCCTGACAAATAGCATTAAGGAAAACATGCCCAACAAAATACGTAAGCTTTCACAGACTTATGCCCTAAAATTATGACTGACATCATCAAGCACTTGTTCACCTTCTGCCTGCAACTGAACCCTGCTCATACTGGTGGCTTTGCCTGTAGGTTGCCTGGTGTTCAAGCTCCCAGTTTCCTAGCAGAGCAGCTAGGAAACCACATCAGTCCTTTGTGGGAGTCTAGAAAGCCGGCCCTTCTCTGAATTGCCAACAGGACTTTATCTGGTCGGAAGTCACAGAGCATGCCCAAGGCAGAAACAGGAGCATGGCATGAACTGGCTGCTGGTCCTTCTTAAAATGTGTCAAAAGGAGAAAGAACGCCTTTATCTTTCTTTCTCATAGAACAGCCCACTTATTAAAGGATTCATGCAGAAGGTGGGAGATCAGATTTACCTGTCTTTCTCTTACTCAAATTTCCTAAAAACAGAAGAAACTATGTAACAATTACTAGGAAAGGGAGCTTGGGTTGAGGAGGAATTGTTCTTTGGTCCTGCTGAAACTAAACTGCTGTGAGGTTTAGTCAGTAAGCCAGAAGGAATATTATCCATTAGACCAGTGACAGCTGCTTGTGGTAAATCAATCTTCTTGTGATGTTTCTAGAAATGTTTCAGGTTAATATCTAGTGACAAAAAAAAAAAAAAAAAAAAAAAAAAAAAAAAAAAAAAGCCTAAAAATTCATTACTTTCTTTCATCCAGGTATCCTAACTTCTAAGCTACAGGCTTATGCTTGTGTTTCAGTTTAAAAGAACAATGAGGCATATGTCCCTATCCAAAAGGTTGATTCACATACCAAGATCCAGGGAGCAGGACAGGAAATACAGCCTCCAAATAGTGTCTAATGCAGGGATGCAGGGGGAGGCAAAACTTTCAGATATAATTCCTGCTTTGGAGTATCTCACTGCCTGGCATTGCACACCCTTTTTCTACTCGCTTTTATCTTCCTGTTAAGTTATTCAAGGTCTTGTTTGCCTAATTCAGTAGTTAGACATCATGCTCCCAGAAACAGGAACTCTGCAGTCAAACAGCATGATGCTCAAAAATCACTGCAACTCACTGTGTTTTTATTATGGTCTTTGAGGCCTCACTTGGCTGTTTTTTCAGTCCACCCTGTGTACTGCAAAAGGAAGGAACTTCCTAACTGTTGGGTGCCCAAACCATTTTCAGGACCTAGCTGCTAGTAACTACAGGTTGTTAGGTGAACTGAAACTGCTGGTTTGTTTAATATTACTAAATATAATAAAACATGAAACAGCTCCCAAAAGTGAGAAATGCTGGAAAATGAATGGTGTTTCCTACATATCACTGATTTGTTATGCTTAAATGTATCTCACAGTCCACCATGCTGCTTTTGATATGCAGCTGTGAAGCAAGGGTAAAGGGTAGAGATATTGTGAGATAATAAGAAACTGGAATATACTACCCTTCTCTAGCTAAAAATTAGTGTATTTTGTGTGGCTGCCAAATATAGTTGTTACATTTAGAATCATTTTAACATATTCTTACAGATTTTGTTTGCTAAGGCAAAGCAAGGTTTTGTCATCTCCCACTGCACACAGATATCTTTTACATGTGATTTTTCTTATACAAACCTCTGTGATTTATTTGCACAGTATGTACAGAGATATTACTAGCCAAATCCCTGGGGCCCAAGAGGTAAGCGGAGATGGTCTCCATTTTCTTCAAACCCATTCTAAAAATAAGAGAACATTTGATTAAGGGTTGACATTTTTCTTTTCTTCCTTTGCTTGTTCTTGTAATTCATTTCACATGGGAAGTAGGCTGTGTTTTTCTTATCCCTTCCAACTCAGCAGCCAGGAGGCTGGCTTTGCAGGCCCACTCCCGTCACCACGGCAACCACGGATTGCTGTGATGCGATCCCATGCGCTTTGTGTCACTACATAGTGCTATTGTTTTCTAGTAACCATTTGGGAGAGGCATATTAATATTCCCAGAAGAAGGATTGATTATTGTTCCATGGTCATGGACTGCTGCATCACCTTAGGATGTGCTTCACTTCCCATGCAGTGACCTCAGGAGCAGCTGTTTTGCACCATGTTAAACCTACGTTAAGCACCAAGCAGATCCTGATCATCAGAAACACTGCAGAGAATCTGAATTGAGACTGCAGTTCAGAAGTGTCAGTATGACCACACCAGGTGAGGTCAAAGGCCTCCCTAACTCTGGTTCAGTGTTTCTGCTATTGGCCAAAACTGCTCAGAAAAGGAAAATATATCAATAATTTACCTTACATATATATTTTTTTCACACTCATCTTTGGACTAATTTAAAGTTAAGCACATGGGCATTTAGCTACACCAGAGATTCTTAGATATAGATATAGATATAGATATAGATATAGATATAGATAGATAGATATAGATATACCCAACAGGAGGAAGACCTGACTTTCCTAATAAAAATCTCCCATAAATTTGAATGGATACATGAGACCGAGCAGATCTTTAGCATTTGGAGGAAACTGATTTATCATGCCTTTTCTAGACTGCAGAAAATGCCTGTACTGCAAAGGTTGTTGTTGGGTTTTTTTGTTGTTGTTGTTGTTTTTTTTGGGGGTTTTTTTGTTTTTTTTTTTTTATGTATTGCAGAGATGACAGTGCAGACTATCGTTTTTACAAATTAACTTTGGGAAGATATATTCCACAAGAATGGAAGTTAAAACATGCCCTTCCAAACTGTATTATGATGGCAGACCCAAACTTGTAGGGATCATGGAAGAAAGGTTATTTAGAATTATCCCCTGTACTTGGCACTGGTGAGGCCATACCTCAAATCCTGTGTCCAGTTCTGGGCCCTTCACTACAGGAAAGACATTGAGGTGCTGGAGGCAGTCCAGAGAAGGGCAATGGAGCTGGAGAAGGGTCTGGAGCACAAGGCTGATGAGGAGCAGCTGAGGGAGTGACGGGTGTTCAGCCTGGAGAAAAGGTTGCTCAGGGGGAACCCTGCTCTCTACAACCACCTGAAAGGAGGCTGCAGCCAGGTGGGAGTCAGTCCCTTCTCCTGTGTTACAGGCAATGGGACAAGAGGAAATGCCCGCAATTTGCACCAGGGGAGCAATATGCATATATTTTATACAAAGAAAAATTCCTTCATTGAAAGGGTCGTCAAGCATCGGAACAGAGTGCCCAAGGAAGTGGTTGAGTCACAATCCCTGGAGTTATTTAGAAGACACAAGGATGTGGCATTTAGGAACATAATTTAGCAGTGGTCTTGGAAGTGCTGGGTTAATGATCATACCTGATGATCTTGAGTCTTTTCCAAACTAAATGATTCTACAGAGTCATCACAGACTGGTTTGGGTCATAAGGAATCTTCAAACATCATCTAGTTCCTGTCATGGGCAGGGACAATTTTCATGTTGCTCAAAATCCCTTTCAATTCGATGAATGAGCCCAAAGAATGAGAGAAACACATTCCATTTATGCTAACATTATCTAAACAGAAAAGGCCCCATTTTGGAAAACAACAGGATAGCCACTGATATGTAAGAAGTGTACTCTGGAGTGATTCACTACATTTCTTAGTATTTCTTTTTCAATTCCTGACAACATATTTCTAGTATTACATGGTATCATTTCATGTAGCATGGTCTACCTATGTCATGGATAATGCAGCAACTGTCACCCAGAACCTAAAATAAAAATAAATGGTTACCACTTTGTAGCAGTTGACTGGATCTCATATAAAATATTAACTGCCACAGGCTTCAAAATAGTTTGCCCACAAATTTTAAGTATCTTTCCATTGAACAATAGTATATATAATTTCAAAACCTAAAAATAAACAAGAACATCCAAAAAAATAAACAAATGCAAAATCAGATTTCTGGTTGTGTAAACCAGACAGCAAATTGCCTATTTTCTGTTCACTTTTTTCCTTCATATCTGTTTCTTTTTTCCTGTGCAACTTATTCCCAATCCATATATTTTAAGAAACAGTTCTAATATTGTGACCTTTCTTTCCGTACATATTCTCTGCTTTATTTACACCTTTTCACTCTTTTGCAAATATTCTTACATTGTTTATCTCAGATACAACACAAAAGCAGTAATTAGACTACCACAGTTCTGTGTTTCCTACCGATACCTGAGTAGTTAGACATTACAAATATTCAGACAAGATGTCATTTTTACACCAGTCCATAAATTAGTTGCATATCTCTTAGCAGGCATAGTCTCTTTTTACTAGTGACTATAAGGAAAGAAAACCCCACCCATCTGAAGAAGCTTGTTCAGAGAAATGAACTATGTAACTTGTGTTCAGCCAAAGCAATTCTGGTTGTGAAACCTGAAGTCATATATTGGTCTCATACACATAGTCCTAGCACTTTGATATAACCCTCTGAACTCTCCACCCTGACTAGCAAACAGTATTTGTCTTCAAGGGTCTTTTCTATAAAGGTAATCTTCTACTTTTTGTCCAAGGGGCTGATTATTCTTTTCACGACATACTGCATTTTCTTAAAAATCTGAATTAGTATGTTCAAAACTAATGAGGGGACAGTTTTATATACTTCTAGGATAATGTTAACTGTACACAGACTAATTCAGTTGCAAAACACTATGGAAGGATTCTGCAACATTGCTATACAGCTGATTTTCAAGGATATCTACTGTCAAAGTCCATTAATCTGGCACTCTAGTACCTCATGCAAGCCAGTCCACGTTTTCTGGCACCCTTCTTCCTGATGCTACTGTGATGAGTGTTTTCACCAATCTCTATACAAGGATACTGTGTTTGACAATTAACTCGGGATCCTTTGGGGTCTCCTCCTATCCTAACTCAAGACAAGTGGTTTTCTGACACTTTGCACATTGCTCCATGAGCTAGCTTTTTCTAATTTAATCTTTCTTTGCAGTAAAAAGCCTGCTCCTATTAGTTTGGTGAACACTTGTGAGTTTCCCTTGCCCTTCATGCCTCTGTATTTGGTCCAAACAGACTAGTGCTATCAACAAATTGCACAACACAACACCATGCTCCTGATCTGGTGAGACAAGATTGTGGGAGACTATGACTTCACTTGATATAATTTCTAGATTTCAGTACACCTTCCTAAAAGGAACAGTCTCTGAAGTGAATAAAATAGACAACACATGAGTTACTAATCCTCACTACACATTATAGAAATGTCACGAAGCTACAAAATACCATATTGCAGATTGTTCAACACTGGTTAACTACCCTTCCCCCCAGGTTACATATCCCACATGGCACCAAACACACACTATAATTATATTTCTGAATAATCCGACAATTCAGTACAGGAGGATGGATTGTACTTGGAAAATAAGGTAGCTAATATTTCTTTTTTTAGCCTTTATCATTCTCTGTGTGGGTCCATGTCTTATATATAGTTTCCCATTGAAGACCTCACCAGTAAGAATGACTCACTTTCTTCAGACTTTTTTTAGACATTCATTGAATTAATATTAGACAGCTCCAAACAAAGAATTAATGTATTTTATAAGACTCCATCAAAGCAAGGTGGCATTTTAATACCTATTATACAGATAAAGACTAAAAGTAGAACAAATTATGGCTAGAGTTAAAAAAAAAATACAATATATTAGTTGTCAATGCATAAATGCAGTTATTGCTTTCTTCCATTTAAGTATTTAGTATCTATGTACATATGCATTCAAAGAACAACTGTAGTTATATTCAGTTTTAGCTGTGAGCACTCACATTTCAGCAAATCAAAATCTGCTCCTTCATTTCCCCATGTGCATTACAGGATTTTTTCAGTTTTATCAGACAAGTTTGTCACAATTTGTAGTTAGCTGTCCAGGTAAATAAGATAGCCTGGAAAACAGAAAAATCTGAATAACATGGAACTACAAAGCATGCTGAAAGCATGGACAACTCTCTGCAAGAACTTGTCTTAAGCCCAGACAAGGAAGCCAGTTTTCACTCAGCACTGACCAACAGAGTTGGTTCTGAGGTGTGACTGAGAAGAATGTCACTATGAAAACCATCCAGTTAAATGTCCCACTGCTTTTCAAATCAAGTAAAAATGCTTTAGGTCACTAAAAGAACATGGATGTGAAGCAGACATCCTCTCTCCCCCTCTTTGTTTTCAGTTATTTCATCTCCTTTTTTCCTCTCCTTCCCATCTTCTCTTCCTGCCTTGCTCCCTCCCTTCCTCCTTTGATTTGGAGACCAAAGAAAAGTTGTATGGTAATTTCTACTTGAAAGAGGAAATGGAGAAAAAGATGACATGGGCAGCACAAGAAGAGTCCAACCTGCAGGAATGGTGAGGAAAAAGATCTCAGAAACCAAACTAATTTTGGGGGAAAGAATCAGACACAGAGAGCCTCAGAAATAAACAGAAAGAATGAGCAGCACCCAGGCCGCTCCAGGAGAGACAAGGGGAATGTTAAGAAACTGTTTCTGCCATGAGTTTGGTTTATGGAATAAAAAGCATGTCTTAAAGATTAAAATAATGATAGATTACATTTAGCAATCTCATACACAGAAAAAAGTTCATTTTAAAATTATTAAATTAACTATCAAATACTTGTTTTGTTATTCTGCAGTATTTTGAGTTTAAATCCAATCTGACTTAATTCAGAACTGAACTGAAGGTACTCAGTGAGATTCCTCACGTAATCTGGTTACCTCTGACTCCATCCTGAGAAAGTGTTCTTCCCAGCTACAGGTACTTAGAAATCTGGATGTCAAATTTTAAACACAAGCAGATAATTGTCAACAAGACAGCTCAAAATATACAGATATTTCTATCCCAAGATCCTCTCTTGATTTCCTATTTGTAGGCCAGCAAAGTTATGTAATTTCCCTCAGCCAGATAAGGGAAGAGAGTAATTTTCTCCAAAATCACAATCCATATCAAAATCTGACCTCAGAGAAGACCCTTAGATATACTGTCCTATGGATTCTCCATGGATCAGGCTGCTTCTGCATGTCCTAGCCAGTGTTTTCTTTATTCTCTTTTCCCCTGAGTCTCCATTTCTTATTTTTGAAGAATGAGGGAAATCAGAATGCTTTTTAAACAAACAAATATTTGAAGCAGAGTTAGGAGGTAGAGGGAAATCAACCATAAAAGCAGTGAGAGCAGATTTTTCTGATAAAAAACTTGATATTACTGAGAATCATAGACTTGTTGTATGTTGGTTCTTTAGTATCATATTCTGCTCTTGCTGCATAAAGTTATTTTTCTGAGCAGAAAGCGAAGATTTACTATTTCTATAGACAATAAAAAAGTACTTAAAATCAGAATGTCAGGAAATAAAAAGCTCATGGACAGAAGAGACACATTTCCAAATTCCAAGGGAGATGGAAAACAAAATAAAATAACTTGCATTCTCAATTTGCAATTCCTTTCTGGCAACAAGAGGGATGCCTAGGGAGCTCAGAGAAGCTAACAGGGCTATAATATTCATACTATATTTAAAAATGGATCAAGGTTAAAGACAATTCAGTTGTGCAATATTTTATCCTAATGCAGCATAGCAGCTAAGAACTGCTATTTCTTTTTAAATCCCATCTTAACATCAAGAAGTGGCCTTTCTATGTGATTGAAAGGGGAGCTTTTTGGAGAGAGCAAGTCTCAAGAAGTGAAAAAGCTGGGAAATAGTTCTGAGTAGTTCTGAAGAACAGAAGCTTTCAATCATTTCAGAGACTTAAGATCTGTAACCAGCTGCAAGAAATGACATACTTTTTCTTAGTGTAAGCTGTAAGATACAGGTGAATAAAATACAGGTTTTTTTTCACTTCTTTCTGACTGCAAAGGGGGATAGTGCACAGAGGGGCCACTCTGCTAATTTTTAGCTGCTAAGTACACCTTCAGAGAAAATACCATTTGAGATTTATTTTGGAAGGTCATTTGATAGGTATTTATCCAGTGTATTTTTATTCATGGCATTCTAGTTTTTAATATTTAATGACTTCTATTCACAGTAAACTTAACCCTCCACTTCTGTCACCTGGACAAATATATGTCAAAACTTCTATCGAGGTGTCTAGACTTCNAAAAAAAAAATCAAATAATTATTTTCTAATCAAAAACTTTCAACACAAATCTAGAGCAGTTGTGGTACATCTTGCAAATTTAACCCCTTGTTGTTCCCATCAATAATGTTATTAGAGCATTCAGTTTCCAATAATTAAAAAAAAATACTGCATAAGATAAGAGTAATAAACATCTGAAATATGAGATTTCACTTAAAACAAGGGCTGCATTTGCAATAGGTGTATATGTCCCCAGTTTCCTCAGTATTAGCCACTTTAAAGCAAATACAGTGTGCTGTATGGAGATTTTATCCTTCATGCACAATAATTGGGGTTTAATGGAAAAGACAAAGAATAGAATTCCATAGTGAATAAAATGTTTGAAATGTTTACTCTTTTAAAGTGTTTACTACAAGAGTAAATGTTGTAGTACTTACTATAGAAGTAAATTATTTGGGGATTAAAGTAGCATTTGTATTTCTTGTTTTACTGAAAATAGATTTCAATCCAGACTGGCCTAAGAACAAGACCAGAGACCCAATGTGAATTTCATTGTGTGACCTTGTACTTACAATGAACAAATTTTTCTGTTAAATCAACCAATTATGCAAATGTGGAATAAAATCGTAATTCAGACACAGCAACTTGCTTTGTCTACACTGGGCCTTTACCTTATTTCAGCAGATTTAAGAATGTACATTTTGTCCCATGTAAATCTGAGGACATCAAACTTTCTTATAACTGAGCTTGTGGTTTGACCCATGTGAAGCACGGACAAAATTTTTTGGAGGTGACTTCTGATGCACAGTTCTCAGCTTCTGAAAAAATTGTGACAAAAATGTTTCTAACTGCATATACTTATTTTCAACTGTCTAAAATTATAACCTCAACTACTATAATTTTATGTTTTCTGACTCTTTATAACCCAGTTTCTAAAATGCAAATGCATGCTCAGATATAGATGTAATTTTTTTCTAATGTTCCAGATGAACAACACTATGCAAATGTACATCACTTCTGAATGAGAAAAGGAGGCAGTTTAGGGGTCTCACTATTGTTTTAAATGAGTATTGGGCTAAGGTAATAAAATTTAAGCAATGCAGTATTAGAAAAGTAATAAAAGGTTTAATTTTAACTGCTAGTTCTTTGAAAAATGTGCCTGTGCATACTCAAATCTCACTGTACTTAATGAGAAAGAAATTTTGAAGGAAAAGAATTAGTAAAGAAATGTGTGATTGAAGACTCTTTCAT
>WEIU01006238.1:24520-41639 GCA_013389925.1 Aegithalos caudatus | reverse complement strand
TGAGCGTGAACATACAGAATGGTCAGCATGGTGATAAAGGCTACACGGGTCTCATTGCTTTTGTCATTGTCAACATTAAAACAGATGCTGGGGTGTTGGTACCATAAACAAGATGTGGCCATGATGTGCAGGAGAAGGCAAAAACACCAATATGTGGGAAAACAAAAGATTTCCAAACTGAAGGACAGTAAATTTAGNCAACAGCACCGTCATACATTTCCCTCTTGATTTAGGCAAAGATTATATGGTGAATGGTTGAAGACAAACAGCCCAGGAGATTGGAAACCTATCCTGGGGGAGAATCCTGTGATCTGACATATATATTAGTACTATATTTATATTTTAGTTGTCCTCTAATAATTTATCATTCTCCAGAAGTTCTCAGATATGATTGCTAAAGGATTTGGTGTTCTGTCTTCAGATTCTTAAAACTCTTCATCAAACATCACCTAACCTATATGATTCAGATATCCTAATTAACTAAGTACTTTTTTGTCTGTTTGCAATATGATTACTCTCACTCCTTCTCCTCCTCCAATTTCTCAGTGGTCTTCATTAACACTATACTTGACTAATTATTCGATTTTGTTCTTCATGAAAAACTAAACTGAATTTTATCTGATTCCAACAGTGGTTGTAGCTTTTAAAATAGTCCTTTTAGCTATAGCATATAGATAAAAACTTCTCTGAATGTACTCTACTAACACAGTTAATGATATTGCATTTTCTCTCCTAATTTTTTTCCCTTTTGTATTTTGATTATTTATCTGTTCTTTCACAATGCATTCTTTATCTTATATTGTTTCTGCTTTTTGATCAGCATTAATACTTGTCCATATAACTACCTGGGCTATTCTTACATCATCCGGTCTTCCTTCAAAAAAGGATAACATGCCCAAGAATCACATTTATTTCCAGTTATCTCTTTGTAGTCATTAATCTTTGCCTGAGAACTCCTTCATACTCCACCATGCCATTATCTGTAATCAAGCCACTCTATACTGCTCTGTCCTTTAACTTAGTCAGGTAAGTCTGTCATTGCTTGAAATTTATCTACTGTTCCAGATTCCATTTAATTGCATCTTGTTGGACAATGTTGTTCTAAACCAGTAATATACACACTGTATATACTATGTTGCTTTGAGAATTTCTTTCTTTTTTTTTTTTTTAATTTTTTTTTATTTTGTTAAAAAGTATTCCCATATGGAATTATTAAGAATAAGCTGCAACTTCTTATTACATACAGGACATTAATTTTAAAACTGTAAATAGAACTAAAATCTGATTGTCCTGTGAATCTTCAGTTTTTTTGCCCTGAAGCATAAAACCTCTTAGATTTTCTGCCTTGCTTCATCTCTAAATTTTCTCATACTTTAAACAATGTTTGCATCTTGTCAAGTTTTCCATAACTTGCATCAGTTATCAAGAACATCATCATACACATCACTCTATACACAAATATATCTAATTCTTGAAGATTTACTATTGTTCTTTTAGTCAACATTATCAGCTGGAAGGTTCTTGCATTAATACATAGCAAGAGTATTTTACTAGCATTACATTTGTTATTTTGAGTTACTAAAACATCATGCTTCCTTCTCATTATTAGAATTTTTGTTCATTTTATGAAACTAGCTTTCAAATGAAAGATTTGCTACTAGTTTCTCTTAAAATTGCATTTAGGGTCAATAGCCAATTCCTCACATATTTTGTCTCAAAATACACCTCATCAATGTTTGTACATCGAAATGAGGCCACCCTCTGGTCTAGGTAGGCTTTTAGCTTAAACACACTGCTTAACATTAACATTTAACATACTGTTAGAACAGATGGGACTAATTCCAGTCCTCACGCATCATATTCACAGATATATACCATGAAATAGTGTCACTGTTAGCGATGACTTTACATGTGATGGCTTTCAACACCTGGACAAACACCCTTTGTTCCTAGGGAGGGTATGACTGAGCCCAAAACAGTTCTGTGTACCTTGGACAAGCTCTTTCTTCTAAGAGTGAGCTTAGAAAAGTAGCACATACACACCAAGTGATGTCATTAGCCTGAATGGCAGAGGTGAGTGCAAAGACATTCCACTCAAGATACTGGCACCTGGATTCTTGATCCAGAGTGCAGCCCAAAGTCCTGTTTCTCTGCCTTGTATGTACAACCTTGCATGGAACAACATTAAATTGAAGATGGCCAAATATCCCAGAACAACCAGAGAAACCCTCACCTAAAGGTTAACTTAGCAGAATCTAGCATACAGGCAGATGGACCTGTATTATACCTTCAAGATACAATTACTGAGACAGGTTTAGATCAGGTTTAGACAGGTGGATCCCTCTGACTCTCAAGGGATCCACCATATCCAGGATGTCTTAATGAAGCCAACAGTCTGTGCCTTGAAGGTGTGTTCCTTGTGGATCAACCATTCAAGTGAAATACACAAAAACTTCATCTCTCTGTCTAGCAATCATTGCTACCAAAATTTTCATAAAGTCCCTATCAAGTGCAGGATCAATCCCCAGACTGCAGTGCTGTTTTCTCACACACACACATTACATATAAGATATGTAAACAGGAAGCAGATTCCTCTAAACTCCTTTACCACTGGGGAATGAGCACTACCTCTCCATAGCTGTGTGCACACACATAGGATGATGCAGACTTGCCAGAGACCTCAAGAGAGAAAGGCAGTGCAAGGTATTATTTACACATGCAATACTGGGAAGTACATTAAAAAGCACTTCTGTCTCTTGAGTAGCTTGAGGAGTACCATGACAGAAGCATTAACAGGAGCATGTGGAACAGGATTATTTGTTAGACCCACTGCTGTTGCAGGATGACAGGCACAATCTTCAACACCCAGCTGGGCTCAAATTTGCAGTTTCCATAGTAAGAATTCCTACTAGGATGAAAAAGAAGATCTTGAAGCCTCAGGGATAGATGTTCTGAGCAAGGAGGAAAAACTCTGATAAAAATAATTTGTGTTTTGTTTTCAGTGAACTCTGTATGGATTCTAGCCAAACTGAACCATCAAAAATTTTGTGTCTACTTTACAGCTTAAGGAGATCTAGTACAAAACCATCAATACAGTCTAGATGGTGGTTCAGTTGATCAGATGAATCTACTTTAATTTACCCTCCAATAACTACCCTAATAGTTATTCAGCCACCCAGCTAAATTGCATTCTATGCTCCATTGGCTTTAATGTCTGATTAGGTGCTTCACTTTGTCACCCAGAGAAATGAATTTCTAGTCATCTGTGATGCTGCAAATGTACATTGCTTGGAACCTGATTGAAGCTCCAGACAGGTATGGCTGTTTTATAGATCCTGTACCATAAAGACCAAGCCTACACAGATGTCCCAGACATCTCAATTTCAGTATGAGGGCAAATGAACATAGTCCTAAACATCTACTGATGTGTAAATAGACATGCAATTGTCTATTTTTGAGCTTTAAATCGGCCCCATTCTCTTTTAGCTGAGGGAAAAGGTGGCCCACCTGAGGACCTACAGGCGCAAAGGTTACTGGTGTGAAGGAGAGGAAGACTCAGAATACACTAGAATGACAGAATCACTTTATTCATGCAAAAAGCCAAGGCTACACTGCTACTGAGAGGAGCTCCACAGTTTTAGTGTTAAGTTCTGCCATGAAACTAAAAGCAAGTCCTGGGTGTGAGACTGTGGCCCAGAGGAGGTGACCGAAACTTGTGGTTCCAGGAATATATTCTAAGACTTTATTAGATGTGTAGTAAATCTTAAACTACAGTTTATTCCAGGATTAGTGGGACTCTGCTAAAGGTATGGCTTGCTTGTATATCACCAACTTATCAACAGCTAGTTTTAAGGTTGACTTAAACAGTTCTTAATTTCTGGGTAAACTGCACAAGACAGTGTTTTCTAAATCTTCCTAGGGTCCAGATGATGCACGAGTATCCCAACGAACCCCAGCAGTACCCACTATGGGCCTGGAGAACTGATAGCCTGGATGCTGCAGAGGTTGACCTGCTTGTAGGAGTTGGCTTCTGGAAGTTACCCAAGTCACTGGAGACTAAAACCCTTGATTAAAATTTGCTTCTTTTTCATCACCAGCCACATGCTTAATTTAAGAAAGGTGTTGCCAAAGTGATGGAGTCTTTTTTAGCTTTCATCTAATGCCAAAATCATCAATCTCTGTCCTAGATATTTTTGGTCAAAAGATCTGGTAGTCTCCACAAATGCAGGACTTGGAACTAGTGCAGAGATTTCCTTTTAGGTGTGTTTCACTTTAGGAAATAAAATTGCTTCTGTCTTCTGTACTTGATACAGAGTTTTAGACCTTCAAAGAGATTAAAGGCAAGAATTACTGTGTATTCCAGAGGAGCAATTCCCAGGAATGACACCTGAGAGAAGAGAGTCTTCAGATAAACTTCAGCTAATCAACCTCCAGAACTAGTGAAAAAATGAAAGAAAAGAAACAAAGAAAGAAAGAGACAGAAAGGAAGGGAGAAAGAAAAGCCAAAACAAAACTACATCCAAAGCAGTGAGCTAAGTGGAATTGAGAAGGTAGACCATGCCTAGCAGTGAGAAACCTGGTAAAATACTTTTGCAGGTAAGTTCACAGGACGAATACAAATACAGAAAATTATTAGAAGGTCCAGAAATGCATATGCAAATAAGTGGGTACTCAGGACATCTATGTTCAGTTTCTAGACATGTCACAAACTCTGTGTAACTTGAGATTCATTTCAGCTGCCAAAGCATGAGGACTCTATAGCTGAGGAGCTCAGTGATATCCCACCTGAACTTGAGCTGCTAATCATGAAGGGCCTGCCTCTCTCTGGTCCTCAGCAGTATCTGTCAACTTTGTCTAGATATCCTGGATTCCCTGTGGTATTTCAATTGGTACTAGACACCTACATTTAAGCAAGAGACTTGATCTCTTAAACATTACGTCAGTAGGTATTTTGAGAATTAGTGCCTCTCGTAGCAAATGTGTAAGTGTTTTAAATCCAACCCTGCAGTCACTCTATGTCTCAGTTTCCCAACAGTGAAAAAGAGAGAATTAAAAAAAAAAAACCAAAAAACAACAAAACAAACCCAAACCACTATGCAGTACTTAGACCATTAGGCAATGCAAGCCATGTAAGTACTCGGAGGGGTAGAGATGCATGTCTTTTAAAAGCAGCAATGAAAGCCTAGAGTGTAATGCAGATATTACCTGTTGATACTGAACAATATTTTAGAATACCAAAGATACAATAAAATGCTTCCTATTTTTCTGTTAACTCATTTTGAATGCTGGTCCCTTTTTCTGCCATAGTGTGTTTTAAGAGATTTTTAAGATCTTTTTAAGAGACTTTTTTTCATCAAACTGCAATAATAAGAGATAAAACTTCTGAATATCTTAAGTGATTAGGACAACCTACAAATAGATAGTCATATACAGTCCTTAATCAGAACGAGTCCCCCCGGGCAATGATTTGATTGAACTGCTTTTATCTCTGTGAATCCAGAACCGAGTCTTTGATGAAGTTTCACAGTTGTAGAAAACTGCATGAGAGCTTTTAGTGACCTCGCACATTTATATATTTACATCTGTTTCTCTGCAAGTCAACTTTTTTTTTCTCAGCATACTAAGTGATGTAGGCTAGCAAGTCTGCATAAAATTATAGCTTGTCGCAGGGGTATCCATTGCACTTATGTATCAAAAACATGCATAAGTTTTGTTACTGTTTATATCTAATTGTATACTGTGATTTATGACTGATTTGTTTTCTTGCACTTTGGAATTGAAATAGCCTTCACATTAAGAAACTGCAGTATCATCTGCATCTTCAAATGTAGAGTATCTGCACGAAGTCACTAGAAATTTTTACATCTGAAGGACACTGCAGCCTATTACACAACAAATTATCAAAGTTAGTGATGATTGCGTATCCATGTACATATTCAAGCACATGTGAATCAAGTCTTGGGACTGAATCTGCCTGGGACCTACTAAATATTTTGGAAGTGTTGTTCCTGCATAACACTAACAGTGGATAGGAGCTGCACCGCAAACATACTGTAAGTAGAAATAAAGTATTTCATGAAAAAACACTAGTTTTTAAAATACTATGTTTCAATACATTTTTAAAACATGCACATTGATAAAGTACTGAAAAATATTTATACTGTAAAGTTAATAGAAATCCATCTGTTTCTTCATATAAAAGTCCACACGCTTCAGGTAAATTAAATAAATCTTCCTTACTCTACCTACAGTGTTGTGAATAACTTTCACAGTTTAGTCACCCAAGGGAGACTAAACACAAAGAGTTAATTTCCAAGGCCTAATGAATGATTAAGCATGAAATCTTTTTTATCAGAAAATCACCTCTTTATTAAAATGCTAATTTAATTAATAGAATTTTGCTGTTGAGAATACTATATATGGGATATATTTATTCTCAGATATATGTTATTCCATGGAGATTAATTGTAACATTGTGATATTCCTTCTTCTGTTCTGAACAGCTAGTAAGACCTGTACTACTAAATCATACTTAATAGGAATGTGATGGTTGTTGCTTAGGCAACAGAATGAATAAATGCAGGTCAGAATGTGCTTCCAGAAAAAACAAAAGCAGGAATTTTGGACAGAATGAATAAGAAATGTGTCTTAACTGATTTTTTACTGCATTGAACTATTGGATTTCTTCAATGCAAAGCAGCTAACCTATCTGAAACATTTAGGTTAATAAGATTTTAAACTCTAGTTTAATATGTAAACCACTGTAATAAAGGCAAAGCTGTTTTGTCATATTAAGGAAGAATACAACATACCAAATTTGGAGTAATCTGAATTTTCCTCTTAGCATAGCAGGTGCTTCTCCTCTTATTTTTTGATATACTTTTTAAGTTTAATTTTCCTTTTAATATTTTGGCTAGGATGAAAGATAGCTTTTAAAACACTTGTTAAATTTTTCAAGAGAGGCTTTTCTTACATAATGCTAATGTATTCAAAGGAGTGATATGAAAAGAAATAGGTGGATTATTTCCAATAAAATATAGGAAATATTCAATTTCTGGTACAGACAAAAACTGAAATATGCAAAAGCATGATGAACAGAGAAATCAATAAATTGGAAATTACAAAACTATTGAAATTATACATTTTTTTATTACTACACAATTTAACAGCTCTTTTATTGTTATTGGATTTATGAGTCTAATCTTCCATTCAATGCATGCTACCTCAGCTAATATTAAGAGTAATTATGTATTTCATCTGTAATAGATCAGAAAAGGCTTAAAATTACCAGAAAATACTGGCTAACAGAGAAGTATGCAAGGAAAACTTAATCTGGCTGAAACATTAGAAGTTTGATTTGTATATTGCATAACAAAATCGTGTATGTAATTTGTATGTTTACATAAGCACAGTAATAAGAGATGTAGGAAAGTCATAAATTCCCTGACAACATGGGTCAGGCCCCCCCAGAACCAGGGTGTGACTGAAAAGCTCTCCAGGGCAATTATTTGTCTTCTTGGGTTCTCATAATATACATGTGGTAGGTGTACCCCTCTGCATTTGTTATTCCACCTACAGCCTCTTGTGAACAGTTTTGTTTGTAAGTTCTTTAAGACTAAACGATCACCTACTTCTGTAACTAATGCTATAACATATATAAGAATTTGTAGTTACATTTTGGGAAACTGCAGCATGATACACTTTTGGGTTTTTCCCCCGGTCCTATTCCTGGGCTGACAGCACAGCTCTGTTTTAAAGAGTATTTAAAAGTATAGGTTACAATGATTTTTACTGATTTAAGGAAATGATTACATGGCAGCCGTGTACACACAGGAAGAAACATCTACACCATTATAATGTGGAAATGGCAGGGATATGTCCCTTAATTTTTTGATCAGTAATCCAAAGACATATAATGATGTTGGCAAAATAATTTAAAGAGGAAATACACAATAATGTAATGATTTTAGAGCTATAATATTCCTACCATTTCACTTCTGTTTCTTATATGGCAGATACAAGTTATGAAAAGTTAGAATTATTCCAAGATATATGTGGACACTTAAAATATTTTAAAAGATATTTTAAAATATGTTTTAAACCCTGATACTTTTTAAGAAATGCAGTTGGGATTTTTGGAAGAGGCTCAAGTAGGAGGAATACTGAAGCAGGTAGAAAAGTGATTATATAACAGCCTTACAAATAAGCTTCTCTCTTTACTGTCAATAGTCATTTCAATGGAAAGTTTGTGCATGATAGGTCTGTTACTTTACACCACATGGTCATATTGTAAATCCTGACCTAACTAAAATTTAATTTCAGTCAAGCATTCCTGGTAAATGTGTAGAGTTAAAACATGAAAATGGATCAATTATAGGAATGCATTACTTTTTCTCCCAGAGCATAAGTTTCAACAAGTGAATCCCATAGCCTGATTATCTAAGATGCAAAAATATTTAACCAAGACACCCAGAATTACTTGCAGAGAGAGCACACTTCATTAAATAATTTCCCATTATTAAAATACCTCTCAAGGCAAGAATGGCATTGTATGTTCTTTAATTATCATTACAAGTTAATGCTGAAATAAAAGTAAGAATGTGATGCACTGCAGAAAGGGGTGTTGGCAGCTTTTTCATGCTATGAAAATCCTGCAATGGATTAAAAGAACTGTGCATTTTTCTTTAATCGGAGGATCGATGAGGGAGAGAAAGAGCATTAATGCTCAGCTTTTATTTTACCAAATTTCAGACTAGACTCTTTTGTAATGTGTACTGTCTGGAAGTATATAAAAAGGCAGTTTATATATTAATTCAGCTACACATAGGAAAGTGAAACACTAAACAGATCTTAGTGCAATGCAGAATAGCTTTAAGATTTTTATGAGCACATAAGAGACAGACAAAAAAGCAGCTACAGTGTATATACAGAGCTATGCACGGAAGATTTCTTACCATGAATTGCACATTGTCAAATCCATTAGCCAGCAAGTGGTTTTCATACTGAGGTAGCCCAATATTTTCCAACCATTGTCCCACTGTCTGGACAGGGCATCGGGGTCCTGTAGGAGGGTGAAGAGGGAGGCGTTTAAGCAACGAATAACCATCCACTGGATAATAGCGGTAGTCCTGGGCTGAGAGGTGGCATTGCCACATCGTGTTCCTGGAAAAGTTGGTATCAAACGAGCCCGCCAGCTTGACAGATTAATGTTTTCAGCAAACAAAAAAGTCAGAAGTAAAACATAGTTTTTAGGGCAGTGTATAACATAAGATCTGATCGCAGCTCTACATTTCTTGGTTATTAATCTTTACTACAGACCAGTACGTCATACAGTAGGGAAAAAAAAAAAAAAAAGAAGGCATATCAAGCTGTCAGCTAAGCTGTTCTCCGTTATATGTGACTGTTGGAATACTCCACAATGAGCAATGCACTGCCAGCAGCAAGAATTCTTTTTATCAAGTACTCCTACACTCATCAGTATGCAGCTCCATGCTTCTTGCTCCCCCTCGCTCACTCCCCTTCATTACCCAGCCTAGGCTACACCTCGCATTTTCAATAATAGCCATCAGATAAGGCAGATTTTTTTTTTGTCTGCAAGCTGTAAGCCTGCTGCTGCTGCTTCCTCCTACACACCCATCCAAGCGTCAATCTTGAATGATGAGAGCAGTCAAAACAAATGCAGAAAATAGCAAAATTCAAAAGCAACCTAGAGCACTTAAATTTGAATAGAATCTTCATACATTTATGCTTTACATATCTATTTGTTGTATATTTTACATTTCAGAAGACATTAAGAAACGTAATGCTTAAAGCATAGCCCATGGCACGGTTAACTATGCCTTCCCCTTTCCCCTTTTAATGAAAGATGGGTAGTGGTCTGCATCTCTGTTTATATAATAGCAAAACCCTTTAATGAATCAATAATGAATATATTGCACAGTTTCTTTCGTGTAGTACAGCAGAAGACATAAAAGGCACAACAATTCTAGTCAAAGTAATTAGATTATCTGCATGATTTCTTCAACTGTAAAATATTGTAAGACACAAGAAAACCTTCATGCCAACATACAATAATTCAAATTGAAAAGGTCACCATTTCAAATGAATAATTAAAAGAATAAAATTGTAAGTTTATATCCCTTCTTACAAAAATGTGAATGATAGCAAGTAGCCATATAATATTTGCATGATTTCTAGAGAGGATTTAAATTTTATCAACTATAACAGAAAAAAAAGATTATAAATTTTAAATGAGTGGAAAATTCATTTTCTGCATAAGAAACCAAATACTTCATTATGCATTTTCTCTTTACACTTCATCTTTGAGACAGTTTCTCTTGTGATGGAAATATTTTATTCCTTTGTTCTGAAAGGAATGTTTACTAAACTTTTGTTTTTCATAACCATATGAAAGGACTTAGCAAAAAAATGCAGGAAATAGGTGCATTCAGGGTACAATTCTTGAAGGAATCCTGTCAGTGGTGCTTCATTTATTGAGCACATCAATTACTTTTTTTGTTTTTCTTATCCATTGTGAATCTTGAGCAATGACCCTCTCTAAGGAGGAATTTAATTCCAGGCATGAGGAAATTATAGATATTTGTCAAGGGGTTAATATAAGACTGATGGTACTATGACAGATAATTGTTTAATAGAAATCCAAACCTACAGTCTGACCAACATAATACATCTCTTCCAGTGCCACACAGAAGGTCTCTGAGCAGTCACAGAACAGATTCTAAATATATAGCATAAACAATATTTTATGAGTTCAATTCCAGTCTGACTAGTCCTTGGACTAAAACTGGATGACCTTTCACTCTGATATTGGCAGCCTGGACTTGTCATGCAAACCAAAGTTTATAATAATTTTCTAGAATAATTTTAGTTGAGCACAGAAGATCTTTCATGAAGTTGGAAAGTTGCCTAAGGTCTCTTATAAGAACTTCTGTTATTCCAGGTATTCTTACTGACTTGATAAATCTACTACACAAAGGTTCATTATGTCTTTAAAAAGAATACTGAACACTCACCAGTCACTAGTAAATGTACAGTTGCCAAAGAAAGTTTTAGGAGTTTTCTAATTGCTAAATGTACTTCAAATAAATGAATGGATGATTAATTTCTTCTCAGAGAAAGTAGGTATGCCAAACTGATAGGAAATCTAGGTGTCATGGAGATAGAAATGCATTTGTTCACACGTCTGCAAATCATCCCTATTTTGAAAAGTTTTCTTTACTATGAATCATATCTTTGTATATAGATAGATCCTAATCCCTTCAGGATTGTGCCCAGGCATGAAGAAGGGTAGGCTTATGCTGAGCTGAAATGTAGGGGACTTCCCTGTTAGTAGGCAAATTCAAAAAGCTGGGCAAAATCTTCAAAGGGCAAATTGAGAATAAAGTTATCTTAAACATGATGAGAGTTCTATCTTTCTGAATTTTTCTTAGTTGACTGAGAATCAATAAACTCCTTTGAAAAGGATTCCTGATTCTGTTTTACCCTTTCCCCTGTAAGCATAAAGATTTATATCAGAAAGAGATCTAGAGAAGCATAATTCCTTTGAATGGATTATGCCTGACTAACTCCTATATTTCCTAAAAATGCAGAGATACAAATGTCTCTGCATTGTGTTCCTTAATACTAAAAATTTGCTGCCCCTCAAAAAGGCACACACAATAATCAATATACTAGTTTCATGGTCAAACTGCTTCTTCCTTACCTTACTATAAACAGCATGGAAGCTATGCTGCCAGTGATGAGGAGTGCTTGGCTCAATGCCTAGCAACAGTGTAGGCAAAATTCAGTTGCTGAGTGGCTCCCCAGACACATTTCCTCATGTAGCTGTTGGTACGGTGTCTAACTGTCTCCATGGCTCCAGCCTGGATGATTATAGCACTGCTGGTCCCACTGGGCACTCTCTCCTATTCTGTCCTTTGTCAGTATAACTACATGTCTGAACTCATCAACACAACATAAGGTTGCTCAGCAAGGGGAAAGAAAGTGAGGAGAAACAGTCATCTTGCTGCCGAGTCCTCACCCCTGACTACTGTCTCATTGCTAAAGAAGTATCCTGTTATCTACAAGACTTTTCTTCCCTCCTGCTTCCACCACGGGTTGTAGCAAGGCAAAGGCAGGCACAGAACAGAGCCAGGACTGTTTGGATTAGGGAATCTGAAGCTCTTTAAGATCTCCAGATGTTTAGCCAGTTCAGATGTTTTACCTCAGGGGGGTTGCTTGGGCAGTTTTTCTGCGCCAGGCAACGGGAACCTGGAGCAGATGCCCCTGCTTTGAGACTGAAAGGCTGTCTCTTGAATTTTTTAGTCTATGACTCAGTGCCAGCCCCAGCAGTGTGCTGCTGCAAGGTAGTGCCTACAGTTTGCCTAAAGTGGTGCCGACATTGAAAGCACCATGCAAACTGTATGAGTGGTCTCACCTCAACATATTTACACATTACTGTGCTTTCCTGTGATTTCAAAGGACATAAATTTCATGATAATCCTTCTGTGATACCACAATCAAAAAAGATGTGCTCATTCTTACATGGGAAAACTGACACTGAAAGTCTCTTACAGAGATAGCAGTACTTGGCTCTTTTTTCTCCAAGGCAACAGAAGAAGCATACTGAAGTGATGTCTGCAAGAAAGATGCCATCTGGTATGCTATATGATAATTTCTACAAGACATCTTCTTCCCAATGGGATTCAGAATATGTTTATTGTAGGGATTGGAATTGACTGAATCTGTGATATCAGAGGGCACATGATTTCAAACGTTGTAAGTCAGATCTGCTCTAAATGCTCAGTAATTTAAGGGCCTCTCAATTTTATTTTTTCTACTGTTAACAATATGATTTTTTCTTGATTTTTCTTCGGTTTTTGACTAAGAAGAAGAAGAAGAAGAAGAAACTGCAGTGATTGCTTGTAGAGGAGGTGTTCGTCCAGTCATTATTCCTCCAGAACAGACTATTTTAAACTATTCCTTTTTTGATACATAAATACCTGTTAAACATTGCTAAACATTTCTGGTGTTAAAGAATCAAAAAGTGGAGGATTTTAGTAGTGACTAGTAGTAACCAAGAAATTTCTGAGTAGAGAATATGAAAGAATGAATCATTTAGGTAAGCTGGCAGGTAAGTTTAGCAAAGATGGAGAACAAATTGATGCTAGAATAAGTACTGATTTTTTAATTAAAGCTTCCAGCCTTGTATAAAGCTAAATGGGATATAACTTTTCTCCTCATATTTATGATTTCAGGCAGATATACAGTTAGTTGTCTACATTGTGACAGAACCTGTGCGACAACAGTTAGCATGGCAGGGTGTTCTAGTAATAAACTAACCTAATGCATGCATTCCTGAGAGGAGATAAGGATGCCAAACACCAAGCAGACTACTATAATTAAAGTTCATTATGGGAGAAGCACACTAGGTTCCAAGGAAGGTATGCAGGATTCTGTTTACGCATTTCAGTTTTACTATAACGCACCTCTTTGAGATTTTAAATGATTTTTTAAATAAAACTCTGAAAAAAATTGATGCCTTGCATAAAATCTGCAACTTTTGTCAGCAGCCTGGCTCTTTGCATGACGACAGCACCGTGGATGATAATATTTGGTGAATTCCTGCTGAATATTTCTCTAAAAGTGTATTTAGAGATATTTTTCATGGCATATACGGAAACAAAATCAACAGGGACAGCTTGAATTTAAGTAACACTATCTAGTATCTATGATCTAAATGTTACACTCCATTGCTTATGTGTGGCTCAGAACTCACAAAAATAGCTCACAGATCATAGCTAATCAAGCTAATAGAAAAACCCTCAGTGACCAGGAAAAATCATCCTCACAGTTCTTTTCTGATTTTTATACCAATATTGATTATAACTCTACATTACCACTGTGAGTGTGCTGTATCTTTAATAGCTATAACTTCAAAGTCAACAAGGAAAATTCATTTTAGTTGACAGATGATTTGTCAGCAGTGGCCTGTACTTTGTGAACTGCACAGGCCCTTCTATGAGTTTGCATTTCTGACTGTTGATGTATTATTTACCCCAAACGAGCTCAGTCAAAGCACTCCACTATATATATTGAAACATACATTTATCACAGACACTTCAAACTTAGAATATCTTTCATGTTCAGTGGATTGCTTTGACAACTTTACTTTAGCCTCCTTCAGAATGCATGCTGTTCAGTCAATGAGGAGCAGACCTTATTGGAAAATTAAAATACCTGTTTTCTAGAGCACAGCCACTGGACTAGGACTCATTTCTATTCAAGAATGTCATTACCATAATGCAGAGAAATTATCTATCTGTCTATCTATCTGTCTATCTATCTATCATCTATCTATCTATCTATCTATCATCTATCTATCATCTATCTATCTATCTATCTATCTATCTATCTATCTATCTATCTATCTATCTATCTATCATATATCTATCATCTATCTTATTTGATAACATATATTACCATGCAGCAGAACTGCCTGAGATGCAGTTAGCCTTTCCAGATTTTGATTTTCTATTTTAAATTAATAGATCTGGGGGATAATTTTTTTCAAGACATTGGGATAATCAAATATAGATATTATATAGCATTGCAATATGCACAGCTGCAGTCAGATGTATATTCTTGGCTTACAGAACAGAAATACAGAATGCAGCCTACTGAATCACAAGGAATTAGTTAAGAACAGATGGATGGCTTACTGCAAGACTACAGGATCAGCTGCATTGGATCAGAGCACAGCTTCATCCAGCTCATCTAGTTTCATCATTTATCACCTTCAATCACAGTGACTATTATTAAATGACTACAAAAGAGCATAAGATGGACATCCAGTGATCCATTCCTAGCATTTTCTGGGTTCCCAGCAAATTGCAGCTAAATGTCTTCTTGAAAGAGAAAGTGCCTTTATGCTTAATTGTCCTTTATGTATTTTTCTGACAGTTTGGTAGTTGATGAAATATGGTTTAAGCAAGAGTCATTGTTATTCTGATTTCAATGGGAATTAAGAATATTTTCTGAAAAAAGGAGTTACTGTCTCAGAGTAATTTCAGTCCTTGTCTTGGGAAGTTTTACAGGATAATAGTAACACTACACTCACCACTTATGAGCAATCATTTTCACTGCTTTCGTCTAGTAAGGAAAAAAAAAACCCTTGAAAATTTACATGACACCATGACCAATCAAAACATTTTACTTAATTCAGTAAAAAGTTTAGACTACTCTTAAAAGCTTGTACACTGAGTGCATATATATAAAAAATGTATACTACATAGTCTTGCTAAAAATACTAAGGAAGCTAAACCCTTTATCCTATAATTCCTGGCACCATAAACCTAAATTTATGTAATTTCAAATTTGAGCTGCTCTGTGCTAAGCAACACTGGACTAGCAAACAAGCAGAACTAGGTAACACAGAACTGGGTAACAGAGAACTATTTGAAGAAAGCACTCAAAAAAAAAAAAAAGATATCTGCGTAGAGATATCTCAAGAAGTTATATACAGCTGTTAAATGAACAATTTCATAGATATTATTCTTGATTTCATAGACTTGGTAACTGCTGCAAGGTCTTGTGAAGAGCTGTGGAAATGAGAAGCATGTACTGGCCCATATTTTTGAAATTCTGAATCATGAAATTATACATGATGGAAGATTAAGATTTCTGCTGGGGTTATTCTATAAATCAGATTCAACCTGAGACAGCTTGGCAATTTTTTTTTTCCTGTTTGCTTTTGCCTAGCTGGGTTCAGAGGCTCCCTTGCCCCCAGTACACCAGATTTCAGAGTAAACTTTTTTGAACAGCTGATCAGGTGAATTTGCTTCTCTCCTTCCTGTTCTTTCTGACTTCATTTTATAATTAATTTTCTATGCTCCCTGTTTATATCACTTCTTATTCTTGTTAATTAGGGTCCTTTGCTCTTTCATCATCCTTCACCTCCAGCTACTACAATTTGTTGTTTTGTTTCACATGAGTCTTTTTCCTTTCCTAATTTTTTTCTCCCACTTCCCCTTTCAAATCTCTTAAAACAGGTAAAAAAATCATTTAAAAGTGAAATAACTTATCTGAAATTACACTTCCCCAAAATTTCTTTAGACTTAAGACTAGGTTGGATTTGATATTTCAGGTAATACTAACTTAACTTCGGTGGTCATAGAGCATGTCACCAGCATCTGGCTCTGCCTACCAGGTGTAGATATCTCCTTGCTTTTTAGGCAACAACTGTCCATCTCTGCTTCGTGACAAAAAGTCAGGTTCTCAACAGGAACTTGCCTTATTACACACAAACTTTATAACCACCTTCTGTAATATTTATCCCTGCTAACCCAGGCTCTGCAGCACCACAAGAAAACAACAGCATCTTTCAATGAATACTAAAGACGTTACTTGAGTGGGTGGCATGCTGGCACAGATCTGGCAACTCACTGGACTGTTTGCATATGGATGAGCTTATATAAACCCAGTTCATTCTGTCTGTGAGCTCCCTCATGCCAATGGCTCTGCTCTCACTCTCCCACCTCTGGAGCCTGGGGTCTTGTTTCAAGAATCTGTGTTGATGCTTACAGCACTGCAAATACCACTCATGGCATTATACTTAGTCCTGCATGGCTTTTTGTTTTAGAAATTGGAATGCTACAAATGCAACTCTTCCAACAAGTTTCATAAAATATCCTCCAGGAATCATTCCTTATGTAATTCATTTGTCAAAACTAAAGGATCTCAGCCTGAGCTCAAGTGGTCCTGCAGGTACAGGTTAGCGGAAAATGCACTCATCAGACTAGTTCCATCAATATTTTATAATGATTATTGCACGTTAAAGATTGTTTCCTATACTACAAAGCAGATCAAAACTTGAAGTGGTTTAATGAGCAAACCCAACACCTACATGTAGTCTCACATTCTGGTTTAGAGCTATTTAGCCACATTTCTTGCTACTTGTTTCAAAATTTTCACCTACCTGGATTTTTTTCTTGCATAAACTTGAGACGAATGGCTGGGCTCTAAATGCCATATTGATATGCAAATAGGGGGATTTGTGTACTGACAAGATAATATATTCTTTAGAATTATGCTCTATGAAACACTTCAAATAGCCTAGCAG